>JAECUM010034072.1:0-33348 GCA_016617855.1 Megalonaias nervosa
ATATATATATATATATATATATATATATATACTTTCAACTGTTTGGTTTCGCATCGCCGGTTGATACGAAACCTTTTATCACTTTTAAATGATCAAATATATAATCTTTTGTCTGGCGCTAAATAGCCTCATAGTGCTGGTGCGCCGTAAAAATTCAACCAACCAAGCAATCAACTCCCTTCTCACTCGATCCATTTTAGAATGAACGTGATCGCGCCCGCTTAATATGAAAGTGAAATCTCTCTGAATGGAATACTGTCCTCTCATTGGTTAGAAGAAATTGACATCTTCTATTTATTTAAATTCATTTTCAGTTGGCCAATGAGAAGGTAGTATTCCATTCAGCGCGTTATTCTTGCATATTAAGCGGGCACGATTACGGTCATGTCGAGCAATCGCGTGGGAAAATGGTCTGGCATTACTTAAAGGTATGGTAGTAAGCCAAGCTTTGGATACGCACACAAAGTCGAATGACTGAGCTATACATCGGTACCAACTGTATTAAGCTACTTGAAATGTAGCTTGAAATAACGGCGTTTATTCTTAAATTGATCTCGCCAGAAATATCGGTGTTCAGACTGAATATCATGAAAATATACAGGAGTTTGACCACATTTATGCCAGGGCCGTGCAGAGGATTTGGAGGGCCCCGAGCATCATTCAGATTTTGGCCTCCCCCCCCCCCGGCCAAAAAAAATAAATAGCTGATTATAAGAAGTCCAGCTTTCTTTTGTTACAAGGTCATTTTTCTTGCACAGTTTTGCAGATTTCTCAATGATGTCATGGAAATCAAGTTTTAGCGCAAATTCACAATCAGTACTCAAAATGGCAAGATCACTAGTTCGTTCTTGTTCCATAGCTGAGCGGAAGAAATTCTTGGTGAGTTTCAATTTGCTGAAAGAACGCTCACTTGAGGCAACTGTTACTGGTATTGAAGAGAAAATACGCAGCGCTATCACTACATTTCTAAAGAGTTCACCAAGCTTGAGTTCTGAAATCTTGTTCAACAAGTCAAATGGAGAAAGAGGTTTCTCCAAAATTTGCTGCATGAATTTATTTCATATGAAGCTATTTTTCAGACAGTTCAGTTTCAGTTACTTCACATGAGTATTTCTGCGAAAAATCAGAACAGGCACTCTTAATTTCATCTTCAGACTGTTTTTGATATTCCCACAAGAAAGAGAATGTAGCTAAGATTTTTTGAATGGCTGTGAAACGAACTGTAAGTCCACCAATAACTGAATTAATAACGTGATAAAAAACAGTTCTCCGAAAAGTTGTCTCTTTTTCTGATTCCATTTTCGTTGAATCTATGATATGTTCATCGCCTCCAACTTGTTCTCCAGCAAAATGTTTACGCTTCACTTTCCGATGGATTGGAAATTCAGAACTGATTTTTGCAGACATTGCACTGTTTTGGCTTCTTTCAAAATTGTTGGCAAGTCATCCCGAACAGATTTGAGGTGACTGATCAATGCCTCAGTATTTTTCACCTCAACATCAATAGTTGCCTTTCTTGCCAGAATGACCTGGTTGCAACGATCAATCAATGTGAGGACATTAATTCAAATGCCTGCCATGAGAACACATTTGAAGGAGTTCATATATTTTAAGGCACCTTTCACATCAGTTCGTGTTTTTGCAGTCAGATTCAAGCTCTGAACTTCTTCCAAAGAGGCAATGATTCCACACAAGTGATTAGAGAAGGGGCGAATGCTATCAGGTCTCTCAGTCCATCGCGTCCCAGATTGCCCATGCAGAGACACACCATGCAGCTTCTTTTGTAATATTTCCCAGCGTTGTGGACTAGCAGAGAAGATGGTATACACTGTTTGGACAATTCCAAAGAGGGCCTCAGCATCTGTGCAGCTTGAGGCAGCATTCAGTCCACACAAATTCAATGAATGACAGCCACATGATTTGAATATAGAAAGTGGGTTCTTCTTTAGGAAAATTGCTTGAACACCTTTGTACTTTCCTGACATGTTGGCCATATTTTATGTTTTAGGCATGCACTTTATAATGTACAAAGAAACCTGCTGAAATCCGAACTCTATATAAAGCAATTTCTCTCTGTTGAGAATATATTCACATACATTCAGATAGTATTCAATTGAGAAACATCGAGTTTCTTAATACTTGCAATATTCAGTGGTCTGTTTGTTTTAACCGCAAAGTTGAATTAATCTATCTGGTTAACTAGTTTGTGATAGCAGATGGGATGCTCTATAAGATGGAGTCAGACTTTTCCTTTATTCTTTATTAGAACTTTATAGTTATATAATTTTAACAAAGTGGAAAAATAATCATTTCCAATTTTTAAAAAAATCATCAATAAATTTGATATACAGGACATTAAAAAAAATTATACAAAAGGAGGCGAAGTCTACATCAAAAAATAAACTATGAAATGATGGTCATAATCAGAAAATGACTAAACAGTTTTTATATGTACTAAAGTGTGCTACCTTTCTTGTTCTGCAAAAGTTCTCTTTACAAAGAAACCACTGAACATATTTACAACAGATATACTTGCAACATGCTTTCAGTTGCCCTTTGAACTCAGATTATGGAAAATCATAACAATAATAGGAAATTTAGCGTGAAAGTATTACGAAGTACACGTGTGTTATATTTAAATGAAATTAAATTATGACTACTTTTAATAATGGAAGCACAACATTTTGTTAAAGTCAGCCATATTTGTACAATGATGAAAGTCACTGCTACTGGGTGTTATGTGAATCGCCATATCTGCGAAAGCTAATTCTGTGCACAACTTTTATTTTGCTTCTAAGAAACATTTTTATTTTCAGTTACATGTGAATTATATGTAGTCGTTTTTGAGAAGTTAAAACGTGCACAACAGTAGAAATTACCGAACAAGTGATGGATAACAGACGCAAAGCCATGACACATAAGATGACATACAGAACCATGCCATATGCTCACCAGACACATGATCAGGCAAGCTAAAGACGACTACACTGTTGTCATATTCATATTATTGATACAGTATACAGAATATAAAAAGAAATATATAATGAATCTGAAGGAATGCAGTTTCAATTAATACACTGCATTGAATAAATATTTCGTTAAGAAAAATGGAAACGGAAGAATGAACAAGGATTGAAAAAGGCGTTTTTTCTTATCTTGTGACCCAATTCATAAAACCATTATAAAGGTGAAAATATGCACGTTTGAATACGAAACTTATTGAGAACCACTTGTTTGAAGCGCGTACGTAATGAACTTCAAATGTATAATTACAAAAGTCGTTTATCTCTTGCCACGTTTTAATTCTTCGCAACATACTGACAAAAATCGTGGTACCATGCTGAAATGTTACAGATTGCTTTTAGGACTAAATCTACACAATTACCCAAAGACTGTGGTCTAATATCTGAACCTGTCACAAAGCGAAGGAATGTTCCAAGCATTTTTGCTTCTAGTTTCTTCATAAACTTACATAGAAGCTTCCATATGAACTTCTCAGTTCCAGTCACGTTTGGAAGAAAACGTCATGTTCATAAGCCTTTTTGATGTTGTTTTGCATTTATCATATATTCTGACTCTGCAGATGTCAGAATCATCATCGTGAGGTGATGTGCCCAAGTGTTAATAATAATCAACGATTCTTGGATCAATTCTTTGTCGGCAATTTCCATCCTTGTTTGATGGATATTTTCCTTTTTTGGAATTCTTCATTTGTGGTCTTCCGACATTTGATTTTCAGTTTTCATGTTGTGCGTGTATTTTAATGAAAGTTATTGTGGTTGTGGGTATTGTGATCAATATTATATTTGATCGCATGAATACAAATTTTGTGTTTAAGTTACAAAGTTGAGACATCACAAGAACACGAAGGTGAAAATACGCTAAATCGATCATTTTATGGCTTTGATTTATGCATGAAAAATACGAGTTCGTCACATTTTGGTGAACCGGCTGAGTAATTATTTGGCACTTTGGAGAGAAATGGGAGTTAACATTATACCACAAGTTTACATTGTGGGCAATTAGAAGGTCAAACCAGACATCCTATGTTAGAATTAACTATAGGTTTAACATGCGGTGGTCGATATAGGTACGTGCGAGACATTCAGTGTGACGCTGGGCACCATAAGAACCCGTTTGCATTTCGAAATATTATTGGTACCTACGAGAAATGTAATGTTAACATTTATTTAATTACAATCCAACATACAACCATACTATCCAGCACGCGCGTTTCGATTGCTACCCAGCACCCCAGCTATAAAATCCACCTCTTTCTGATTACAATCCAACACACCCAACTATCCAGCAGCTGCCTTTTACTTTCAATCCAATACAGGTTTGTTATACGCTTTTTGATATACAAAACCAGCACTCCCATTTATGCTATCTAAAGAAAAAGGCTTGAGTTTTATAATGACTCTACCCTCACACAAACATACTATGCTGTCACACAAGCAGCCAAGGCTAGGAGTATTTATCGACACACTATACCCTCGCACAAACTATATCGCATACAAGCAGACGAGGATATGTCTTTAGGTACACACTATACCCAGACACAAACATGTCAACGACAAGCAACTTTATTATGGACATACACAGACGTAACACAGAGATCGGCAATAATTTTAAGTATCTTTCTTTTCTAGAGATCTGGGTGATACTGAAAACATCCGTCGGAGTTGGTTAACCAGAGAAGAGGGTACATGTATCTCGCCGCTTTACTCGTCTTTTTCTCCAGCTTCTTTGCATTGCCGGTTCATACAGCAATAGTTTCTTGTGACACCCAGATAGCAGAGTTTGTGATCTTGGTGACTACTCATGACGACTTAGCATACACCAGGTAGTCTGAATTGGACATACTTGAAATAATGCTGGAGGAGTCGAGGTGCGTCCATATTTTTGTTGGGACTAGGTATCAGAATGGGAATGTGCGCCATATATATATATATATATATATATATATATATATATATATATATATATTGTAATGTGCTCACCCCGGTTTAATTTCCCAGCGCAAGCTCACTTATATTGATAAAATTACTTCCTGCTTTGAAACTTTGGTAGTCCTTTATACCACTCGGGGCCCCCGTTTCATATGTTTGCTGAATTGATATATAGGTCTATCGATCTTCTGCGATACTGACCGGGGAGTGGGTGGAATGGGTAGAAGAGGTGACGTTGACTTGTGTTCCATGTATTATACAACAGATTTTGGTATTTGGATTTGTTAAGCTTTTGGTATTTTGTTAACTGGAAAAAAAACGTCAGACCAGGGTTGATAAGCTTGTCGTTTTACTTCTAGTAAGGTTTAAATTTTTCTTAATTGGATATTTTGGATTTCCAGTTGTTCTTCAGTACGAAATTGTGAAAGTTAATGTACTAGATTCTCAAGATGTTTATTTCAAAACAAATTTAAAGAAACTGTAAGCAGAACTATGTTGTAACAAGATGACCAGTGCACTTAAAGTTAAGGGTTAACTATGATGATACTTTTGGCTTGTAATAATGCTTTCTGTGTAGAATAGATAAGTAATATACGTTGAGCAAAATATAATGATAGTAGATATTTAATGTGCTAATGTTAATATTTCAATTCCTGAGCCGTTTGGTTTTCTTGTGAACCAATCCTAATTCTTGCTGACGCGTTTTCCGTTTGAAATCTTCACATTTCCATTACGTTATAGGTCAAGTGGAAATATGTATAAATAGGGATTTGATAAACAAATATTTATGTTCTATATCTGTGGGATTCCATGATCAGAGTTTGCAGTTATGTTCAGATAAAATGTAAAGAGACTTGTTTATTTAAAATATTCATTGTAATTACAGACGTGTTCATCGACTATTGGACTAACACTATTTTTGATTATTGTAATATCATTCAAAAGCATTCTGAATTTCATCAGTGCCCCACATCGGAACAATGAAAACTTGGAATTCATTCAGAACATCTATATTTTTGGACTTGTGAGAAGACATTTAGGAGTATTTTGCATCTAATTCACTGTAAAGAAATGAATAACTTGCTAATTTTTTTCAGTTGACCTGTTTTACTTTCTGTTGCGTATTTTAAGATCTAGAGTCGTAACAGCAGCCGTAGTAACACCTCGTGACACCATCTCGAGCAGATTAAGTTTTTACTGCAGCAGTTACAATCTTACTCGAATCTTCGAATTACGCTGAAACCACTCAAACGGAAAAAAGAGCCCCTTATATCTTCTTGATTTTCTGTCCACATTAAAGCCTTGCAGACTCTTAAATCTGACTACCTATAATTATCCCATTCCTAATTCTTGCTGACATTAAATTGTCGGATAAGTTCATACAATCTGGAATAAGTATTATATACTCTGTTCCCTAGTCATATTGGTATAAAGGGTAATAAATGAGCAGATAAAGCAGTTCAGGTGAATGGAAGCTCCCGTAGCCTGACCTCAAATATTGTATATATCTGCAGGTAATTTATACTGGACAAAACATGTGAATAAACACTCGCCGAACAAACTTCAGAACAGTAAACCCGCTATTCCAGAAAGGCACTTTTGTGCAGCAAAAACAACAAAAATTGACTATCCAACTGAACACTAATTTACTTTCATGGCCTGAATGCAAATTAATCAAATGACCGAACTGAAATGTAAGAATAAATTGTTAGCGTCAACCTACAAAGAAAGATTCTTGTCGACTGAGTCGATTTCCACCGTTTGAGACGGAAGGATTTTGAACTCGTTAAAGAAATATATGATGCTGAACCACCGGAGAAATTCTTGCACTGTTTGAGGGAATAATAATAATAATAATAATAATAATAAAGACTTTATTCAGAGAAGGTAACTCAGTTACAAAACTAATCTGCCTTGAGGCCTTCAAGCTGTTATGTACAATATATACAGTATATACAACCTGATGTGACAAATCGGGCTTGTATACCAGAACTGTTCAGTTGTCTTAAGATTGCATCCACTTGACAGATCAGTAGTGAATGGGGACGATATACGGACAATGGGATTTTAACGTTAAAATAGTGAGTTTGCCCTATACCGACAAGGAGAATTTAACATGGGTGGGACTATATACGGACAAGGGAAAATTAACATAGCGACAACATATTGGGCCTGTCTACAAGGGCAATTGAACAGGAGTGGGACTATATACAGACTAGAGAAATTTAACATAGGGAATTTTTAGCGACAGTGTATTGGGTCTGTCTACGGACAATAGGAATTGGAGAGAGAGGTGACGTCACGGTACTGGCCACTGGGGAAACAATGGCAACAATGTTGCAAGGGCTGACCTCAGTCGGGTGGAACAGTATTGCAAGGGGCTGACCTGAATACGCGTTACTCTAGGGACAAATAGACATAAACATAGAGACGTGGTTAGAGACATAGACATACATAGATTTATCTACATAAATCTATCAAACAAACAACTCTACAATCGACTAAAAAAAAATTAGGCAAGAGAGAATAGGCATCTTTTCAAGACAGTTGAGGGGCCCTGAAAAGTCTTTGGCTTTGATCATCATCTTCTAATTCTCTTTTCTTCTCCATCAACTTCTCATCTCCATCACATTTGTCTTCTTTCTTCCATTTTCCTGCTTCTCCTCTTCCTACTTTTTTTTTTCTTCTCAGTATCTTCTTTCATTAGCTTATCATTGTATCTTCTAATCTGTTCTTTTTCCCCCAAATCCTCCTTTTCTTCTGTATCCTGTTTTATAAGGTCCCTTAATACTTCCTTCCCTCTCCTTAAATTATTGATTTCCATTTTCAATGGGGGGGGGGGCTATATGAACCATACTCCGACCTTGCAAGCATTTTTTAAACGATCCCTATGGTATCCACAACCTCTTGTAACATCTGCGTTTTGTCGACGTAGTTTGTTGCCATCGTTTGAGAATTCAAAGATGAAGTGCGCGATTGACGAACGCTACATTTTATATACTTAAAACAAGGACGTGAAGGAAAACATCCTCTCACACTAACTATACATATCACATACCAAACAATCCACAGAAAATAGAAAAATAGAGTGCCGACCTGAATACATTTTTTTACAAACCAAAATACTTCTCGTGGGTCGGTGGTTCTTTCCGCGGATTTCCCGGTTTCTTCCTCCACCATTAATACTGGCCGCCATGTATAGCCTATCGTGTTTTGAAAAATGGCGTTTAGCCCCACAACAACAACAAACCAAAATACTAATACCAACAAAATCCAAAATAATCCATACCAACAAATAGTGAAGGCAACATGTTATTTACAAAACATACCATTATCTACAGTCACACCAGCAAAGGAAGTAGTGTTTATAATCAAATTATTCCACATAACAAACATTCTATAGTGTAGGGACAAGGGATTGTTAAGTGAAAGACACACACACACACACACACACTATTAAACCAGCAAAGGAGTCAGTGTTTATGGTTACACTACTTCACTTTCACACAAAACAAACATGAGTGTAGGGAAATGGGGATTTTTGTTAAGGGAAAGACAAATACACTCGCACATACACACACTACCAACACTACCAACAAACACTTAATATTTTTTGGCAACTTGATCATTCTCTCTTTTCTAGAGAAGGACTCTTTTTGTAGTCGAACTTCAGATTCACCTTATCAATGCCTGCACCTTCCAGGCCTAGCACCACACACACATCTACTGCTCCAATCGTTCCTCCCACGAAATGGTGAAAATTGGGAGTTAGGACGAGGGTTAATTCGCTTCACTTTCCCCATCTTCGGTTTGAGGATTGTGAAGAATGCGTTACTTGCTGATGCTGTGGCCGGTGGGGTTCCCACTCTTGGCATTGTAGCTCCAAGTCCCAATCTTCGATACGAGGCACCATGAACTCACCACAGGTTTCACATGGCAAACGGATTGCATCATTAATCTTTGGCCATTTCTGTCGTTCCGAATGTTTTAGGCATTCGGCTCAAAGGCGTGGCCAAGAAACTCGTTGAATCTGTAAACTGCATTTGCCCCACTTGCATGGAAATGATTTTGGCTCCGTTCAAAATCACTTTAGGACGTTCGGTGCTTTGTTCCGTATAGTAATTCAGATGAAACTGCCCATCGTATCCCGAGAAATTGTGAGCCATAACCGTGGCATAGCGAGGGCAATCTCCGTAACGTTCGATGTCCTCTGGACTCCACGTTTCGTCGATAAGGTCTAAGATCCATTGGGCAAAATCGGTCAGCGTGTTAGGTCCACGAAAGATGTTTTCACGTCCTTCAGAAATCTTGCTACATTGAGGGCAATAACTAAAGATAGGCTCTTGGATGCACTTCTCGCACGCTCGATGAGCCACACAGAAATTAGGAATGTGAATGCCGGTCTCTTGCATGCATTCGAAATCGAAAAAGATGAAATTGCCTTTCTTCTTGTGGTCCTCTTCCTCCCGTTGGGGTTGGTGGTTTTGAATGAAGTAGTCGTGTACCAAGTACACGATTTGGTAACAAATGTGACATCGTTTCTTTCCTGAACATACGTGGTACTATTGGTACGTATGCCTTGTCCACAAGTCCGGTCCAATCTCAGGAATTGACAAGCACTTTTCCGCTTTGAACCTTGCGTCTTCAGATGTTGTTGGTAACAGGTTGGACTGACCAATGTTCGCTGACAAGCTGGGCAATGCACTTGTTTTTGTCCTTCGCCAAGACAGGGTTTAGAGGCCAAGCATCCCTCACATTCCGATCCACAATGCTTGTTTTGCTCTCGATTGTTGTAGCCATAATCGCATTTCGCACAATAGTAACCGCATCCCTGGAATCCGGTGATACTGGTAATGGCATCAAAATGTTCATCGTGATGATAGACGTGAATGTATTTTCCGTCTTTGAAATCTTTGCCTTGAAACAACAGAGGTCCGCGCACTTTTTGAGAGTGCACTTTCAAGGTCTATCGTGGAGCCAAGACGTCTTGCAATTTTTGCATTTCAGGAATGCCACAGGGTGTGTCTTTGGATAGGCCAGCTTGCTGTAACAGGAGTTCTGCTTCTCTTCGTTGTTTGGCTCGGTTCGATTTTTGTATAGTTTGTCAGTCTCATTTCCATTCTGCCGTGTCGTTTTTGTCAGCATACGTTCGTCCTACCACGATGGCACGGGCTAAGCACATCTTGTCTTTAGAGTTGTTAATTCGGATGAGACTGTGTTTGGTTCTGCGAAGGGTATCCACCAATAACACTTTTCTGTGTTGTTCGGTCCCTTTGGGAGGAGAAACATGGACCGTGTACAGTGTCGCTTTTCCATCGGTGATGTGAAACTTTTCGTTGGACTGCTGAACGCGTTGAATCTTGTCTGTGACTTTGGAAGGTGTCAGTTCTGATAGTCTGCTAAACTCGATCCAAACGGGGGACTTCAGACTGTCGTGATAAATGGAAATTGTCAAGCGATCATCTTCATTGGCTCGACATTACCTTTTCAGTGTGGTTAACAAAGAATCCCACAAATCGGTGATGAACCCCTCTGTTTTCTACAGCGGTACGTCTGACCTGAAGTCTTTAAACTTCACCGTGTATGTGTAGGCCTTGGTTCTAAATTTTCTAGAGGAGCGTTTATCCGTCTCTCGAATGTGATAGTAGTTTTGAGGTGTTACTGGTGGTGGGCTCTGGTTTGACGTAAACTCTCTGGGTCTGGATTCTGAATCACTCATGTGATCTTCAAAATCGCTAGCATGGATTTGAGCAAAGACTTCAGCTACTGTGCAAGGCATTAGGTCACGTTTCTGCCTCTTTCTTACTTCTTCATTGTTCACGAAATGGTGTGATCGTTTCATCTTGATTGCAAAATGTCAAATGACTACATTTTTAATGTCATGGTCCACTATATATAAATTGTAAGATCAAAGCTTTGCGTGGTGTCATAAGAAGGTTTTCTTCAGAGAAGTCGACGGACTACTCCCCCTCCTTTCGAGATAAAAGTCCAGATACTTGCTATATCTGTCAGAAGAAAGGGCATTGGTCTTCTGAATGCCCACAACGTCAGAGTAAGGCAAGCGTAAAAAGTGGCAAAGGTCAAGATACCTGTTATCATTGTCAAGAGAAAGGACATTGGTCTTCGGACTGCCCTAAGAAAAAAGAGAAGCTAGCCAAGAAACGAGAGGAGCAGAAGTAGAGGGCTTCCAAACATGTAGAAGAACCCTGGGAAAAGGAGGAAGAACCCGACTCACCCAGAAAAAGAAGAAAAGAAGACGAGAAGAAAGTGATGAAGATAAGGAAACAAAAAGTGAAAGTAAAGAAATTCAAAAAAGGAGAGAGTGAAAGGAAAAGAAGCTAATTAACTTTTTAAAGTGATGTGTAGAGAAATTGGATTGTAATTTTTTAAGAGAATAGACCAGAAAGAAAAACATGAGTGTCTCTTGGTTTTGATTTTTTTAATGATAATAAGGACCTACACTCACGCATCAACTCACATTCATAATGGGGAAAAAAAGATGCGAGTTTTATTTGATTCTGACAAACGTTGAGTAGTCTCTTTTCGAGAGAAGTGGGTGGCCCTGAAAAGGACCGTTGGGTGGGTTTTTTTCTTTTTTTAAAACAACTCAGGAACTGGAGATAATGCGCTTTAACTGCCTTATCCCCTTGCCACGGCTAAGACCTACTTCTGGACCTGTTAATGTCGAGGATTTGGTAGAAATCACTGGTGTTGGTATCTCAGGGGTAGTGAGAGTGTGGACGGGGTTGAACTGTTTGGCCCAGGAAGGTCTTTTTCTCTTGGGTCGTATTAAAGAAGTCGGATACATTTGTTTCAGACTCCTTAACTCTGCCAAAATGTCTAAGAGTACCGTCACCGTTTGACTTTCACTGTCCTCCTTCTCTCCTAGACCCTGTTTCTTCTCTGCTTCTTCTTCCTGTCGTTTTCTTCTTGCCTCTTCTTCTTCTCCTCTCTGTTGCTGTTGAATGAGAAAGGCTTCTTCTGCTTCTTTCTGCTCTTGCAAACAATTCTCCAATTCTTCTTTCTGCCTCTGTTTAACATTCTCAACGTACGGTAAGAAAGGAGAAAGCGGCGACGGTGCTGGTACCGGAACAAATTATTGTGACGAGTGAAAATCCACTAAATCCCAATTAAAATCGTTCTCTTCTGGAAGAAGGACTGTGATTGTTGTAGTAACCGCTGCTGTGCCGTCACTCCTTGTCTCCACGGCCGGTGCACCCCAATTCATCATCTTCGTAGTTTCCGTCATGTTCTAACACTGTTACATCGATTCACTGCCCACAGACTGTAGCGCACCTATATAGGGAATGTGACGTCACAGGCAACTGTCTTCGGATTGGAAGACAGACTCCGCACTGTGAATTTTGTAACGCGTGTTAGGATTGGTGAAAGAATTCAGTCCGATTCGATCCGCTTTTCCGCTATAAATAACCACGGTTCACCTCATTACATTCACCTCTTCTCGTCACAAGATGTGGACTAACGTAGAATCGTGTACTCTCCTATCGTCGATGCTGGTCAACCCGGATTAACCCATGCATGTCAAATCATCATGGGCAATTACCAAGGTCACAGGGACGACCCTTTGGAAACTAAAGATCTATGTGGAGAGACAAGGCTGTCTGAAGCGAGTCTTAATCTACGGTCCAGATGTCAGGCGAAGTTTGAGGATGAGAAGATCCGTGCGATGCACTTTATGTTATTGAATGGTGTTAACAAAAAACAAACAAATGCCGTTTTCAGAGCCCCGAAAAGATGCATATTCTCTCTTGCCTAAATTTTTTAGTCGATTGTATAGTTGTTTGTTTGATAGATTCATGTAAATAAATATATGTATGTCTATGTCACTTTTTCAGTTTCTTTAAGAAATTGATCTGGAGTTATCCAATGAAATCCACTACACGGCATTGGCTCTGACATTGCATAACCATACAAATTATTTTGATCTAGATAAATGATGTAACTCGACGGGAGATTTTTATCATAACTTTTGAGATATTTATTATTAGCTGCTGCATATTTTTTTGTTATAACGCTAATTCCGCCTCTGATACCTTTTTCAATAAAGTTAAACATATCGACATCTGTTAAAAGATCTAGTTCTATCTTTCTCGTTTTTAGTAGAGCATCTCAAGACAGCCCGGGAGCAGAATAATACCAACAGGGGTCTAATCCATAATTTGTATGACTAACCTGACGAAAACTCACAAAAACATCTGCTAGCAATAATACATCAGTTTTCAAATATAGATCATGATAATCACCAAATGTTTTACAACTAAATTTATTCCAAATATCTTGTGCATATTTGTATTCGTCGTCTGTGATATTTTCGTTTTTGAGTTGCGAGTAAAATTTATCTTTGTCAGGTAGAGAAGTTTCATCAAATCTGCTCCAATCATCGAGATACTCTTACGGAAAGATACCTTTTTTTTGTCAGATCGATATAGTTTTCACCGAAGCAACTTTTTAGGTTAGCGAAACTACTGCAAACTTTGACAAGCTCATCTAATGATGCTGCCATAAATTGCAGACTATCAATAAAGCGTAATTTGCCGAGCGTGACGGACATATACTTTTCAAAATTATTTGGAATACATTTTATTACGTTATTTAATTTTAGTTTAGCTTTAATATTTTCATCACCAAAAGCTTCTACAATGATTTGACTGTAATAGCCACGAAAGTTATGTAAAACTACAGGAATAAAATCTGGAGCATGAAATTTTAAATTGCAACTGTTATGAGCTGCTCCACGATATTGGCCGGTCAAATGACAATGATCTCGCACTTTATCACGAACTCCGCTGGAGTCCTTCAGTAACTTTTCACAAATATGACAATTAACTGCATCATCAAAATCAAGTTGTTGTTTAGACGTTATCCTCATCGGAGCTGTTTTAAGTAATCTGTTAGAAATTTTATTAACTTCGTCTATTAAATTTTTAGCAACCACACGGCTGGATTTTCACCTCTGTATAACTTTATCGGAGATGAAAATTTATCGTTGGCGCAACAAACTACTTTATAAGCTACTCCGCAAGGAATATGTTGTTGTATTTTTCTAGTACTGGATTTATTCGGATTATTTTCAGCTCCAACCACGGGAACGAGTAGACACTCGAAATCAGCGTAAATAACAAAAGGATTATTTAGTTTATAATTATAAATTTTAAATTTCAATATTTTTTCTTTTTCGCTGGGAACGAGTAGACACTCGAAATCAGCGTAAATAACAAAAGGATTATTTAGTTTATAATTATAAATTTTAAATTTCAATATTTTTTCTTTTTCGCTAGGCATAGTTATTTTTTGAACATTAACGCAGTATTTGAGATGCTCCTGCAGTCTTTCATCGCTAGAAAAACCGTGCAGACATCTATAACAGAAATATTTTTTATTTTTATTTTTGCTATACTGTCCGCCAACTAAGGCGTTAAAGTTTTTTATCCAACAGTAATGTCCCTGATAAAATAATAAATTTGTTGTCAACTGTGAAGCATTTTCTGAGATACATCTCGGATAAACTTTTTCTTTCTCGTCTAGTCCGAAAACATTTACTGAGATACTGTTTTGTTTTTCAAACTTTGGTATATAATTTTCTGCTACTGGAAAAGTTATTCCTAAAAAATTTAGTTCGTTCTCGTGTGGAAAATACTTGTTAACGCGATCAGCATTTTGTTCTTTTGGAAACATCGCAGAAAGAATAGACCACTGAAAACATTTGTCGTCATTGTTTTTGACATTTATACAGCATTTTTTGTTTTTAATTTTTTGAGGGAGATCGACGTAGCCAGCGCCATTAGCGCCGCTGCCGCGAAGTACGTTATATTTTGCTGTGTGAAATAAAACTTCTTTTATCATTTCAAATTTCCAACCTGATCCTGATGAAGTAAATTCTTCTAATTTTTTGTTTATTTCTTGATGTATTTCATCGGCGACCATGGCAATGTTTGTTCCAGTTAATATTTTTCTCGATTTTGCTGTTAAATATGGTTCCGAAATTTCGCTGTCAAAACTTTTTGTTTCAAAAATTATATCAAGTACATCCTCAACTGCGTGTAACTTTGATAAAATCATATGATATTGGACTATAAGTTTGATACTTTTATGAGCCGCAAGTTCTCGAGCTATAACAGGTTGTAAAAGATGAAATAAATTTGTAGATCTAAAATTTGCTAAAACATTTTGATCAAGTTTGTAACTATTGTCATAACCTGAAAATGCTGAAGCAATTTTGTCTGATTTGATAATGCTCTTTTTAGCAGTATCTCGCAATTTTAACATTATATATATAGCAATATTTTACATTTAATTGATTTTTTTTTTAATTAGAGATATAAAAAAACCTTATAGTACAATGACAGAAATTTTGAGATATCTGCCACTGACAGCGGAAGAGCAAGAAACTTGTCATGTACGCCCAATGTACAACCTATATGCTGCAAATGCACTTGGTTCTGTTATCAACATAGCATCTAAAAAATCTATTGGCATACCAACACCAGCTGGTATGATAATTTCAGTAAAAGGCGATGATACAGAAAGAATTGAAATGTTTAGAAAAGATTTTATTTATACTTTGTTTTGCGGCGATATTCCAGAAGGACAACAAGTATACAGAGCAAATGGCGCAGTCGCTGATGATAATATTGAAAATTTAGGATTAGAAAATGAATTTCAACCTCACCCAGTGTTTGATCTATATGAGGCAAATGATAAGGGAATTATTCGACATATAAGAACAAAAAAAGTTGTTGGAAGTTTAGATAAAGATGGTTATTTACATGTGATTGTACGTGGAGCAAAAACAGACTTCGTTGGTTATTATAATCACCGTTTTGTGTTTGAAACTTTCAACGTACTAATACCTAATAGTTTAGTTATCGACCATATAAATAAAATTAAGACCGATAATCGTTTACAAAATTTAGATCTGGTAACATCAAAAGAAAATAATAGAAGAGGAGATGCTGGTGGTAATAATTTTAAAAATTCAACCAAACAAATAACTTCAATAAATTTGGAAACTGGAGAAGAAATGAAATTTAGATCAATAGCATCTGCGGCAAAATATCATAAAATTAATGCACGTGTAGTAAAATTTGTCGCTGATGGCAGAACTAAATCAGCAACGTCAATGTTGACATTTGATAGATTTATCTTTAGATACGATAACTAATATTTTCCAGATCATTCCGAGAAAGACAATTATGACTAAATTCCATGACATCATCGCAATTAAATCGTAATGTCATTATTTTATTTGTATCAAGTTTCATTTTGTCCGCTGCTGTTACTAAAAATCTGTCAGAATCACCTAATGTTATCATAACATCAACAAAATAAAAACTATGTCCCAATAAACAAGCTCGAATTGCCTCAGCTAGTTCTTTGTTATTTAGTATATTAACTAGCTGATGATATTTTATTTCTCAGAACATATTATTTATTAATTAGACAAAAGATTATTATAATAATGAACTTAATTGAGAGACTGGCTGAGCTATATTCGGGAGATTTTGTTTCAGTTTCAAATGTTACATTAGAAAATATTACCAATGATAGATTTTCTGGTTATTCTGAAAAAGATATTTTGTATAACTATGACGACGATGAAGATGATGTTGTTATTAGTAAAAAAAATTTAAGCAGACCAACAACTGGGCGATATGATGTTAAGTACCATATTGCTAAAAAAATAATAAAATTTAATTTTACTGTTGCCGAGCATCAAATATTTTGGCAACTTATAAAGCCCTTTTTAAACGTAAAAATACCTGGACAACAAAGAAATATAAAATACGATTTTATTTTTGTTAAAATATTTAATTTAATGCCAGTTGATGATGTGAGAAAATTACATTTAATTTCTTTATGCAAACCAGTAAAATGTAAGTCAGTACTAATAAAATACGAAGAAATTTATAATAATATTATTCTGTCGATGAGATCGCAGTCGATGATATCGACCGAGTTGGTACCCAGCTATTAAATTTATCGCCATATCCACGCCATTTGACTAAACTTTTGTTGCCGCGCTTTTTAATAATTTTTTCGATAACGAATATATCTTGTTCTGTTTTCTGAAGTTCTTGCTCATAAAAACTGCCAGTTATAGGCTCACCTAATAAATCTTTTAACGAATATGTAACTGGTATTGTTAAAAGTATTTTATCAACAATAAATACTTCTTCGCTCCAGTTATGAGTATAACCTTTTTCAAATGTTTATTTTTCGTCAAAGGAATTCTAACTTTATCGCCAACTTTAAATTTGTGTCGTCGGTACATATTTTCGTTTGCTAATATTGGATTTGCAATCGCGTCGTTTGGCGACATTTTCCTTTTACCTAGCGAAAGGGGTCTGTTTCGTGTTATTATATTCGTCAACAATTTTCTGTAAATTGTCAATATATTTATTCGTATTTTTAGCTGTCAAATACTTGTGGATTTTTTCGTTGAGCGTGCGATTAAATCTTTCGACGATGACACTTTTTCCCTCATTTCCAGTAACATTTTTTGATGTTATTTTGCTCTAAAAACTGCTCGAATTTTTTGTTAAAAAACTCTGCTCCATGATCAGTCCAGATTCTGTTTGTTTTTCTTTCTGTGTTAACAATAATTTGTTTTAGCGCATCAGTCATCGAGGTCCCTGTTTTATCCGAAACGGGTATACTAAACGCGTATTTGCTAAAAACATCTACAACATTAAAAAGATATCTCTTTGGAGCGCCATCAGCGCCAACATTATATTGAGCTAGATTTGACATATCAACTAAATCTATCGCCCAGATATCATCAACGGCATTTGCGACAACTTTACGTCGCGGAAACTTTTTTTTAGGTTTGTGCAGCTATACAGCAAGATCATCATATAATTCTTTTTTATCGAGACTAGACTCTCCGAGTCCGAGTTTATATTTTGCTCCAATAAAACCCTGGACCAGCCTTCGGTCAACACGTTCTCGCATATTTACAGGTTTCATATCACGAAGTTCGTCTAACATTACTTTATCGCAGCTGTGTTTATTTTGTTCGCTGTCTGGAAGTTCAGTATCTCTGTAGCAGATATCATGGCGCATTGCTATTGCATCAACTTGATTGTAAGGTTCTTGTCCTGGCAGCGTATTATCGTTTTCGTCAAGTTGTTTATCAAGAGGATTATAAGATCCAGTGTATTTATGGCCTGGCAATGTCCAACCGCCTTTTGGTCTCGGCAGTTTGCCAATTAATTTATGTATATCTATACCTGTTCCAATTATTTCTCTGTTTTTGCATTTCTGACAATATGTAACAATTTTATTTTGCTCGAGGCATATATCTCTATCGCAATCGCAGTCGCATGTCATTATTTATTTAGTCGTCTACTAAAATAACTTCAGGGTAACCCGCTCCGGACAACTTTGTTTTTGGTAAAAACATACTTTTTTTTTCTTCCGCAGATTGCACAAATACTTTTCAGCATTATTCTATTATTTTTTGTTTTTCTGTTTTTTCGTCTTTATTTTCTGTTTTAGTTTTACACTTAAGACAATATGTTGACATTGTTATATTTGTAATTTAGATAAAATTAATTGCAAGCTTTAGGTAGCTTTACAAAAATTAAATGCAATCTCATCATTAGCGTGAGAAGGTTGTTTGTCAAATTGCAAAATAAACTTTTAAAAATCTGGATTTTTGGTCATCTGTTTAATGAACATTACGCAATAATATCCACAAGCGGAAGTTCCAACTGGTTGAATTTGATTAGACGAATAATTTATTATTTTCGCAAGAGACTTTGTCAGAGACTTCGTTGGAGATTTAGTATCTTGCATTCTGCTCATATATTTTTTTACTGCGTCACTTGGTGGAATTCCGAACGAGTCAAAGTAATTGTTATCAAAAACAGCTACCCAATGTGTGCCAGATCCGTCATTAAAATCTTGTATATTTATAACACACGAACCTAGCGTTGGTGGAATCGCTGTAAGTTCATCTTTGGAATAAACTCCGTGAAAATTTTTTACTTCTTTTTAGTTTATCAAGTATATCAAAATTACTTAACGCAGACTTTATCTCCTTGTTCCTGGTAACATTAGTCCTCGTCCTATTCCTAACAGATTTGGCAATAGGCTTCCTGCCAATCCCGCTAGTAACGGGGCTATTGGAATAAATCCACCTTTTCGCTGTCTTGTCTTTTTTTCGTCGTTGTCTTTCTTTTCGTCGTTGTCTTTCTTTTAGGCATTATATTTATCAATCACATAAAATTGTTACCATCGATATTCATACGAAAATTTTCTTTATACCACTGCCGCGGACAATACCATTACCTTCGACTGCCTCTTTCGTTGCGCCAGATACTGCTCCAGACGCTGCTGCTAATCCTAATGTACCAAGTACTGGCAAAATTTTAGGTAGTAATGTTCTAGATATTACAGATAGTGCTGGACCGAAGAAACCACCTTGTTTTGCCATCGTAGTTATTTGGGCAGCACTTAAATTTAAAACAAAAGGTTTTTTGCGATCGTATTTATTTACTTGTTTTTTGGTTAACATTAATTTTGTTAAAGTACCCGCTGCGTTATGGTTGACCTTTAATGATACTTGTCTTTTTTTTTGCAACAGCAGCTGCTAATTTTTTAACTTGACCATCGGTTAAATATATTTCTTTTACAGTATATTTTGTCATCTTATATAACGATTACAGATTAAACTTGGACTGTCATTTTACCTCCAACAGAGTCAATTGTAACAAATTTATCGCATATTACCAACGCATACACGTTTAACTGAGCTGCTGGAAGTGCTCCTAGTGTCCAAGTAATTTCAATATCAGCTGTGCTGTCTACAGCTCTCTCGCTATGTTTACTAACATCAAAATAAAATATCGGATAAAGTGTACGAAATCCCTCTACTGATATCTGAGATCCATCTCCAGCATCTTGATATTTTTGCATTGAATCGAGTAAATACATGTACGGTCTAGTAATGTTTTTATTAGCGTCATCTGCAAAATTACATTCTATCGTTCGCTCCGGATATTATTTTGAATTTATTCTACCATATATTCGTCTAACATCAGCGTTATCAAATATCGCATTATTTTGTTCTTGGTTTCCACGTCGAGCTTGTTGCTGAAATACAACAAATAATTGCCGTGGCTTTTGTTCACTTGGTGTTGTTGTAACTCGCCATGTGTAGTCGGTGGTATTCGGAAATGCTGTTCGATATATTTTATGTTGCTGAAAATAAATTCTATTAGTATGTTTTTTCCAGCATATTATTTAATTCCGCCATTTTAGTGATAGACGGAGTTATTCTTGGCATCCATTATGCAAGTTTGTTTATAACAAATTGTACATCAACTCCACCAGATCTAAACAGGCAGTCGTTTTGATCTGATCGATCTAAAATAAGAGTATGCTTAACTCCACGAAATACTTTATTATAGTCCCTGCAAAAGCCAAATATTGTACTTAACGGCAGCATCATTGTAATTTGACGTGATGCTGCTGCAAGTGCCTTTCTCTTAGCATAACCATCATTGTAACGTCTATTTCTTAAGTTAATTGCGTTATTAATCAAACCTAACATTGCAGTACCGTCAGCAGCTGCTCCTGGTGGTGCTATACCAAGATTATTGCAAGCAGCAGTAAGTGAGACTCTTGTATCGTCTGCATTAGCGACTGCAGCTGGTGGGGCTATACCAAAATAGACAGCATTAGCAATAAGAAAATCTCTTACATTTCCGGCACTGGCGGCAGCATCAGCTCCAGCTGCAACTGCTGTTCTTAAAATAAATTCATTTATCAAAGGAAATATTATACCAGCTCCAGTATCTTTAAACCACATCATATTAGTTGCAGTTGATTTGGAGTAATCATCGGAAAATGAAATAACATTTAATATTGTACTTGCAACTTGTAAGTGATTCGAAATATCTTCGATAGATTGATTGACCAGCTGATATTTACCACATTTAAATAAACACCAACCGTTATTTATAAGAGCTACTTCTGCTCCAGCTGCAATTGCGGCAGGTGGAACAGCATCTGTCATAATCTGTCCACGAACTTCCAACATTGCTTTGTGAGGCAGTAGAAATACGTCCTCGTCTCTAATATTAAATGTTCTTTGGCCAGCCTTATTAGGATCGTTGGAATTTTCATCGACATATTCAACGTATTTGAATTCTGTTACTGTGTCGTCTGTGTCGCAAATTTCTGCTAAATCGAGATAATTTTTTACAGACATTTTTTATTTATTAGGTTATACAAAATTGTCACTGCGGCGCTGTTACTTTAGATATTAATTTTTGTATAATTTGTTCTCCTCGTGGTGATAAAAGTTTTTTCGTCGTTGTTATCATTGCTTGTTGAGTTTCTTTTGTTGGTGCGATTTCTGAAATAGCTTGTTTGATTGTCGGTATACCACGTTGTGGATCGCCTTTTATTTTATCAGATATTTTTTGTCCCACAGCAGTTCCAGCAGCAGATGCAGCTCCAGTTGCAAACGCTTTTGATGCGTCAAGTGCAATTGGTGCAACTTTGTGAGCTATTCCTGGAATATTTTCAATAATTTTAGTAAATATATTTCCTAAAAATCCTCCTACTATTTTTCTTCTGTAAACTTTTTTCTGTTTCATTATATCTGAGGTTGTATAATTTTGTTGTCAAATCTTGTAGCTCTTCTTACAAAATATGTTTACTGTTGTTCGCGCAAGTGTAAATAATAAGTAACAACTCCATTATTAAAATCTAACTGTCTTCCAGACTGATCTGTCAATTACATATTTACCTCTGTTATTTGATTTTCAGCATTTAGCGGATAATAAATAATATGACGTGGAATAATTTGCATCAGAAAACCTGGTGGAACGTCTGGTGAAAAACTATATATTGTTTGTCCTTTACTACCTAAAGCTGAATAAGAACCAGAAGCAATAGAACAATTTACCAATATTGTGTTAACATCAGTTATATTTACTGGATATTCACCATCATATGTAAAAGGTTTATTAGGAATAACATCATATGTATCATATTTAAATCCTATCAGTGGTGCAATACTTGTTTTCATCCAAAAAGAAACATACATATCTTTTAATGTCATTCTAGTGCGTAATGTATTATAATTTGGTGTAAGCTCAAAATTATCAGCGTTACCTCCATTTTTTGCTATAAGATCTTGTTTTATTTAGATCATTGATATTATAAGCTCCTTGTGGAATTTTTAATCTTTTCCAAGTTAAAAATGCTTCGTGTATATTATAACTAAATTCAAATTCATCATTTACTCCAGGTTTTACATTAGCCATAGCATTCCAACAAGTGCAGGAAATTAACCCAATTTCATATCGTTTTTCACGATCTAGTTCTATTGGTGGAGTATACTTTACTGAAAAATTTGCGCTATCTTTTTCAGATTGGCTAGAGTCTAGTAATAATGTTGCTGACATTTATTATTATATTTTTATAAAATTAAATCGCGGCGATTATATCAAATAGTGATGTAAAGTTCCGTATTCGTCAGATGTTAATAAATTTTCCGATCTCAAATTATCAAGTATGTCAATAATTTCATTGTCAATTTCAGCACCAACATTTCCAGCTTCTTTTGATGATATCAATAGCATTAATCTGCCTATCATTTCAGTAACTGATGAAAATATTCTAACTCTAGTTCCAGTTTTTTCTAAAAGTTTTTTTAATCGCTCATCGTCATAATGTTCAAATAACTTTTTAAAAGTGTACCCTCCTTTTTCAGCATATTTTTTATCTCTAAATTTTGATGCAGTATTTTTAAAAACACCAGCAATAACAGCATATCTAGCTTTTTCAAAAAGTTCTTCAATATTTTCCATTGGAGCTGTATCAATTTCTCCGTAAGCTTCTACATTTTTTGTTATGATATCAGTTAATTTTTTAATGAGATTATTGTATTTATCTTTTTCCCAATTATACATATTATCAACGTCAGAAATGTCATTTTTTTCTATAAAATTAGAATATTCTTCTGATGTTATTTCTTCTTTTGCTTTGTCTTTATATTCATCACGATTTCTTTTAAATTCACGTTCTGAACTTAGTAAATCTTCTTCGGTCATTATAGGAGCTGGTAGTGTATATGCTGATTCTTCTTGTCCTTCATCCAATAATTTTGCTTCGGCACTTAAACCACTACTATGATGACTACGGTATTGGTTATTTCTTATATTATTAATAGCCTTAATATAAAGAGCAGCGATAATTCCATGTCGATATAATTTAATGTCATTATAGTAATTTCTATTTTCTAAAACTACTTTGCTGAGATGCTCATCACCCTCTTTTTTTATTTCTTTTAATTTTGCAATTTTTTCATCAGCTTTAAATTCATCTTTTCCAGCGTTATGTATTCTCACACCACTAAATTCACTATATTTTTTATTAAAATCTTTATATTCGTTATCTCTTATTTTGCTATCTATATTTGCCAAATCATGGTCAAATCTTCTTTTTTCTTCTCTCTCTCTTCTAAGTTCTTCTTCTTTGTTTAACCTTCTCTCAATCGGTCCAACTACTGTTGCTTCTGCTAATCTTCGTTGAATTTCCAGTGGATTATTAGACAACCTTCTTAGTTCAGTTTGTCTTTTAGCAGGATTATCCATATGCGCTGTAAGTAACTCAGCTAATCTTTTTCTCTCCGCATCAGATCTAGCAATAATTCCTCTAGCAGCTGCTTCTTGTTGTTCTTTAACTAGTCCGAGTAAACCTTTTTCCTGTAGTCGCTTAAGTTCTTCTTCTGATAGTGGCTTACTTTCAGGTTGTTTTCCAAGTAAAGCTTCAGTAACTGGTTTGAGAACGGCGGCTGTTGTTTCTGCTGCAACCACTTGACCACGTCGTGCTTGCTGTACTTGCTGTTTAAATTTTGCCTGAGATTGCGCAAGTTTTTTTAGAATTTCTATATGTTTTCTGTACTTTGCTTGTCTTTCCATTAATTATATACTATTTTCTATAAAAATTACTGTAGATATTTTTCAATACAACATCGAAACATTTTACTCGTAAAATTGGTTAATTTATCAAACAAAAAAAAGTCATATTTATTTGCAATTGCTTGATGATACAGTTCAATAAATTTATCTTTTGTTACATCACCACATTGTTTGTTCGCGATATTTCTAACGTCAACATTGTCAAGTCCTGGAAATAATATAAAACAGCCAGTATTTCGCCTAATAAATCTATCAACATTATAAAAACCCTGAGCGAGATAAACAAAATTACATTTCTTATTTCGCGACAGTGAAAAATACGATCTGATTTTTATTCATTTCCTCGTTGTTTAGCGGAATATCACCAAAAACAACTATCTTGTGTTCGGACGAATCAAGTTGATTAACTGGAACAAGTTCTTCTGGTTGTTTGATAATAACAAAAAATCTTCGCCAGCTTCAAGATCATCACGAAGTTTGTCATTATAATTGTTAAGTAGCTCGTACTTATCCTGTTGCGGATTAATCGTGTAAATATAAACGCGATCGTAGTTAAAATTGTCTCCTAAAAGTAAGTTCATAAGTAAGTTTGTTTTTCCCGATCCAGTTCTTCCAACAATAAGATAATGACAATCTGGAAGTTCATTGTTATGTTTATGTTTCACCAAACGTTCTGTATCAAAATTTAATATCGATGATTTTGCCATTATTGTTATACAATTTTATGTTATATAATTTTGTCAAACGATAAATAAATAATGAGTTTTTATTCAAAATTTGGAACATTAGTAGGAGATTCAACGGCTGAAAGTACAACAGACGGCAAGGTTGATTTATCAGGCTATCTAAAAAAATCCGGCGACACAATGACGGGAAACTTGTTTATGTCAAATCAACGAGTATTAGAGTTAGAAACAGATTATCCACCAATAAATGTTGTTAATACACAAGCCGTTAGTTATGCACAACTTAAATTAGTTGACAATAATAAACTAGATAAATCTGGTGGAACTTTAAGCGGTAACTTAGATATGTCAGGAAATTTTTTTTTATAAATTTAGAGACCAGGTATCCACCAGCAAACTTAAATCAAACTCAAGCGGTAAGTTATTTGCAGTTAAAGTATGTTGATGATAACAAACTTGATAAAATAGGTGGGACAGTTACAGGTAATATTATCATGTCAGGAAAAAGAAATTACATACCTTGGAGACCCAGCTGCAAAATCAGACGCAGCAACAAAAAAATACGTCGATGATCAAGAATCTAAGTATGTGTTAGTGCGTGGTGGTATAATGCGTGCATTTCTCAATATGAACAATAATGGTATTAATAATCTCAGAACACCAGAAACAGATTTTGACGCAGCAACAAAGAAATACGTCGACGATAGCAACATTCCAACGGTAACAGCAATAACAACAATCAACGATGGAATGACTACACTAAATACTAATTTTTCTAATCACGTACGAACGTTCCTGAATTTTCGTAGAAATATAAACAAATCTATTAATGAATTTTTTGGAAGTCCAGCGGTTGAAGATATTAAACTTGCTGACTTTAACATAAAACTAAACGATATTATTAACGGAATTCCTAATATCATCGAAAAAACGAATCTGATTAAAATTCCTCACAAGCAGATCATCAATGTGGTATACACAGCAGCATCAGGATCATCAACATGGACACCGCAAAATAAAACTCTCGAACATACCGCAGAAGCATCTGGGTTATACAGGTTATCTCTGTAAGGTTTAGAAATTACTGCGGCTACTTCATCATCACCGAATGTATATCATAATCCTCTACTGGCGATGCTAACCAAGGACATCAAAGAAACGTTTACGCTGACATCAACGGAAATCCCCCCCGAGACGTTACTGGTGGTGTTTGGAATTCGTAGCTGAAACTTCTCAAATATAATAAATCAAACCCAGAGACTGGCACTATTGTATAAAATATGTACACAAATATTATATAATGAAAAAAAATATAGTTGATTTTAATCATATTTCAGAAAACATTCCAAAACAAGATGTGGATGCTCTAATGCAATCTTACAGATATTATCATAAAAAAACTTTGGTGCGTAAAAAAATGTTACAAATACTATACCAAAATACTTCAAGTGATATCATATTTACCGTTGTTAATGACTAGCTCTGGTATAATTTCAAGTGGAGCATCATTAAATCCGTTTTTGTTAATAATATCTAGTGTCGGTGTTCCTCTTGCAACAGCGTGTGAAAAATTGAACCTCAACTTGCGACTTAAAAAAAATGCTTGCAAAACAGCAAGTATCACCTATAAAAAATTACTTGATCAAATACGATCCTATTTGCGGGGTATAAAATATTATATGGACGATTTAATACGCGAGTTTCGTATCATTGACAGTATGTTAACATATATTCTACCAATGAGAGTCAGCAGATATGAAAAATATATAAAATATGGGTTACAACAGTAGATGTTTAATTTTGTATAGCTTTGGAAATATCGTTATCAAATAAAATATCAACCATATTGTCAATAAATATCATTAGATCATCTGCCCAACCCGCTATTCTCATATCATTTTCAGTCGCGAATAACCACACTGATCCATATTTTGGTGATATATGGTAACCAACTTTTTTAATAAAATCGCTTATTATTTTAGGTTTTATACCAGTATAACCTGACTCTGATTTGATGGAATTAAATCTGTTACAAAATCTGTCAGATCAAATCCAACATGTCGGGTCGAATTATTGTACATTATATATAATATTTTATTGTTTAATATGAAAAAATCTACTGAGCTAGAATCCTCCTTATATTTCAATATAATTTTTTATTTTATGAAATAAGAGCGTGGTTTTTTGAGGGAGAGGGGGTCTGTGAGGTGATAAAAAAATGTCATATATTTATTTTTGATGGGGTGGGGGCTTTCTAAGCTAAAAATCTCTTTTGAGAGAGAATCAATCAATTTATCATTACTACTTTTATCTCTACCTCGAGAAAATATCCGAGCTGGATTTGATTGTTTGTCCAGCATAATATCATCGTACACTACTAAATTAATAATAAGTCCATCAAGGTCATCTAAATATGGCGCTTCATCAATACTGGTAATAAAATCAATAATATCATTACCGTCTTCATCCAGCAACTTTGCATTTTCATTAAAATCTTTATGGACTTCATAACGCCTTTGATCATCTACAGATGGTGCCACTAAATATAATTTTTATCCCACTTGAGCCATCTCATTATCAGATTAAGCAATAATTCCGTCTTACCACTTCCAGATGGCCCAATAATTATCATCCTGATAGAATTCGGTAGCGCTGGGTGATGTTTGACTGGCTCTTGTTTTCGTGTGGCTGAGAAGTCAGTTATATCCATAATAATAAATAATATGAACCTATATTGTGTTAGATGCAAGGTACCCACCCCCACCGTTGGTGGGACCAGTGGATTAACAACAGTAATAACAAAAAATAAAAAACGCGCATTGACAGGCAAGTGTGAACATTGTGGTACAAACACATACAGATTTATCTTCAGTGATAAAAGTCTACGAAAACAGGTGGTGATATCGCTACTTCGTTGGGAAAATTACCAGAGGCTCCGTGGGCGAAGTATCCCGGAGAAAAAAATTTACCCTGATACAATTATTGTGGTCCTGGAACTCGACTTGATGAACGAGATCAACCAAGACCAGGAGAGTATCCAATAAATAAGATTGATCAAGCGTGTCATGTTCATGATGTTGCGTATAAAAGCAAGGATTTACAACGACATATTGCAGATGTAAAAGTTGATTCATGCGTTAAATTCTATACCTGATAAATCTCTCAGAGAAAAACTTAATAGTTTTCTGGTGAAATCTGCGATGAAGGGTAAACTAATGTTAGGGGCTGGTAATTAATCATATAACTATTATAATGGAATCGGTTTATTATAGCCCAAAGGATATTGGAGAGGCAGAGCAGCGATTAGTAAACTTGCTGAAGCAGCAAAAGTTTCACGTGTTGTTGCTGCAAATTGGTTAGCACGACAGGCAATATGGAAAATCTATCTACGTCCACCTAAAAAAATTCAGTATGCACATTTTGATGTCAGCGCTCCCAATGAGGTTCATCATGCAGATATTTTGTTTTGCTGCCACACGATACTATTAAAACACGTGGACGTAAATCACGCACATACAAATACGAGTTAACTGTCGTTGACGTTGCAAGTAGATATAAAGAAGCAGAGCCGCTATCAACTAAAACAGCAACTGAAGTTGCATCTGCGTTTGAACGAATTTATCAACGAGGACCTTTGCGATGGCCACAGTTGTTACAAGTTGATCCTGGCAAAGAATTTCTTGGTACAGTATCATCTTTGATGAAAAAACATAATGTCAAAATCAACGAGGACACACCACAATTCATTGTGGTCAGGGAATAGTTGAACGATTTAATCGAATACTCGCTGAGCGGTTATTTGGATATCAGTTTGCGCAGGAAATAATTCAAAATGACAAGAGATCTCGTGAATGGGTTGCAAGATTACCAAGTATGAATAATGAAATTACTCGTTCAATTTCTATGAAACCAATTAATGAGATTACAAAGAAACGTATACCAATACAACGACGCGATTCTTTTTCTCAACCAGTACTAGGTAATGTGACTGTAAGATATTATACGAACCTGGTGAACTTGAAGGGGGGTAAAAAAAAAGAGCAACTGATCCTATCTGGAATGTGACCACACATAAAATTTCCAGCGTGGTTAGATCCACAGGTAGACCTGCAATCTACAGATTAGATTCAACTGCTCCTCAGCGTGGATTTGTACGTGAACAATTACAAGTAATTCCTGAAGACACAATTACCACCGCGTTCACTTTTGTAAACTGGCACCCCTACGTCGATTACATTCAAGACAGGTCAGCATCACATCTTCGCGTGTGTGACCAAGACTACTGTTAATTCTGTCTACGGTAAATTGTCTTGGATTATTATTCGAATATTCCCATAGCATATTACAGTTACAACTTGCACAATGATTATTCTGTCGTTTTAGTGTTATAATAAATTCAGTATCAATATCAAAGTGGAGATTATTTTTTTGTTGTCACACTGTTTATAACCAGATAGTTTTTTTTCTTATTACACCATTGCTAGCAGTTGGATTATTATTTTCTGTAAAATTCGTAATAACCCTGTGCAGCTGAGATATTCTTCTAACTCGAAACACTGCAAGATAAACTAAATTTCACCATTCGATTCTATCATCGACAATCCAAATATTTGTATCAGTAATAGTTAGTCCTTGTGACGAATGAATCGTTATAGCGTATCCTAGCTTCCACGGCGATTTATCCGTGCTCAACGCGCTCTCAACAACATCAATAACAACCAAAACGATATCATTTAATACAAGATTTTGTTTTTCACATGTTCCTGGAATCTCAACATTAACATTTTGTCGTCCAGTATCTGCTGGGCGATAACACAATGGTACAGGTAGATTTGAAAATTTTTCTTTATGTAACAGAAATAATTTCTCTTGCAATTCATCACGAACTATCTTTCTACTTAAAACTGTTAAATCATTTGGTCTCCATAAATTCCAAAAATCATTCACAGGAGTTTCCGGAATTATTTCACGCATTTTATCGCATTGTATTTTATCAGGCTATAGTCTGATTAATCTTTTAAATTCTCTCAGGGGTTCATCAATAGCTCTATGATCGTCAGTTATCTCCACATAGTAATCCACAAACGTTTTTAACCACTCGTGTGGAGACTGCCCAACAAAAGGTTGCGGCTGACCATGATCGCCGCATATTATCACAGCAGTATTTTTTGTCAGTAACCAATCAAGAAATATTTTTCATGTTTCTGACGACACCGTATAAATTTCATCCCAGATGATAATCCGGGGTATATATTTTTCACCCATTCGCTCAGGTATCCACGTATCCCAGCACCATCTAAAGAAACCATGATACGTGCATGATTTTACTCGTTCATTTATTTCTCTGGCTAGTCTGTGTGTAGGTGTCAGCACAATCATATCAACGGAGTTTGAAGAACTCTGCCGAAATAATTCAATGGCACGTGTTGTTTTTCCAGAACCTCCAGGCCCATTGAGATAAACGGTTTTATGTCTGGCCACAGGATCAAACACATATGGTGCTGATGATTTTAATATTTGATTGCCATTGCTGTAATATATTTCCTTGATTTCAACGTCTGCAGATTCGGAATAGTCAATTATATTTTCCTGTTTTATCCTTCATGATCCCCATTCGTCAATTTAAGCTAATATCGAAGATCTTAAATGAGTGAATTGCGGTGACTCACCATCAATATAGCTCACGATTGTACAAATTTAGTTCCGCCTGATAAACAAGCATTACTCCGACTCACAAATGTGTTTTTTCCCGTTGTATCAGCAATTATAAAATCGAGTTCAGCATCATCCATAATTAATCTTGTACACATTCGTTTATGATCACATAATCCTCCTTGAGTAAATTTACCAATTATTTTTCTACCAAGATCTTTTGCAACTTTATTTTCATAATCAATCATATCAGGATTTTCATCACCTGTCTCTGTCAGGGAATATTTCTTTTGCTGTGGTAACCAAACTTGTTTCTGCGGACGATATGATATAATGGCTTCATTTACTCTCAAGGACACTAAAATTCCGTTATCAAGCATATACCGTAATAGTACTATTGGAGCCCAATATTTTTCTGAGAAATGTCTTCCAAACCAAACATAAATAATCGGATGCAGATTTTCCGCAAACTCAAATGACTCTATACAAGCAAATCCAGTTAAGTCAAAATTTGGTAAGAGTCCGTTTATCGCAACTCTGGTCATCTCGTGTGTGGATGTCCAAATCTCTTAAAGTATTCAGCACATTCTCCGTATCCAAGAAAACTTCCAGGATAACACGCTACCATATCAACCGATATAATATCTTTATAATCGTATTAGTATTCCACAATCCGCCATGTCCGTATTCGACACAACTGTGCTGGATATCTTCAAGAAATTCCAATCGTGTCGGTTTCCATGAATTTTTTCTCCTGTGCAGCGTGGGCAGCAACCGATGAAACGGTGAAACAATTATTTAGTAATTGTTCGATAACATCATTATCGTTCATGTATTTCAACGCTAGATTTTTCATTTCCTCGTGGAGTGATTCTGCACGATAAATGTCACCGCTAGGTCGTACAAACTGATCATAATTTACGGATTTTGGACTTTGAAATAACCACACGGATACAGGGTCACTCTTACTGATATCGCTGATAAAATCAAATATATATTCGCTGTAAAATTTAACTGTTCTATCTCGTGGAAATATTGTTACCGCGGATGTCCATGCATGTGCATTATGATCAATAATTGTTATTGGAGTTCCTTTTGATGTATATTTCGACTTATGCAAAATCTCTCCGGTTAATGTTTTCACTGCTATTGGGAATCTCAATTTTTTTCTAGTTTAGCAACGTCGCAGATAGACACTCCGGTATCTTTAACTGTTTCTGCCCAATTATTTATTTTTTTACGTCTTAGATCAGTTAAACCGTTTTCGCGTATTGCTTTTGAGAAATTTTCTATAACTCGCTCAGCTACGCAATTTAGCCTTGACCCTGTCAAGGACAAGTTTATTGGTTTGAGATTATTAACGCTAGGTTTATCATTTAGCGGATATATCGCATAAACAACTGCAGTTACAGGATACGATCGTTCATAATACGGTTTATCAATACCAGTCAGTGTTCCTGGTTTGGATTTTTTATTTAATATAACAGTATTATTTCCAGTATGAAGCCGTACAGGGTCACGTTTATCACGGATAATCCAAATGTTGTCATCTGTCTGCACAATAAATTTTATCAGAATAAAATATCTTTGATTATCAAGATAGTTGATAATATTTCTTCCTCGTTCGTCATTCATTCTAACATCGACAACACCGCTGGTGTCGGCAATAATTCTGAATGTTGACCACGTATGAGTTGCACCATCTTTGCGAAATTCGTTCTTTGCTTCACGGATACGATCAGTTATATCCCTATTTATCAAAGCTAGATCTTGCATCGAAAAACTAAATTTAGATTTTGGTAGTTTGTCAAGATCGAATCTTGCTCTGGAAGGTTTATTTACGGATATTGTCTCAAATTCCACATGCAAAGCTTTCGCAGAGGGAGTGTAGGACCGAAACCGTGTTTACGATGTGGTGTTGGTGTACGAGGAAAAACCCAGTTGTGTGTACAGTGTGGTGGTAAAAGATATAGAGAGCTGAAACGATATTATGATAAAAAAATATAATGCCCTGACATCATCAGGTGAATCTCCCATAAAAACCGCTGAAGACTATCTCGCCAGATTTTCAGAATAATTATTTAGACAAACAATATTATATATAAATGGAGCAAAATGAATTTGTGAAACATCCAATAATTACAAATTATGAAGCGTCTCATGATGGTGTCATCAAAATCTGTAGATTAAAAAAAAAACAGTCGGTACTGTTGAAAATACTGGTTATCTCAGATTTCGTGCTGGAAAAGAAAGATATCATTCACATAGATTCGTGTTCGAATGTTTTCATGGCCCGATCAAAGATGGACTTCTAATCGATCACATTAATTCAGACCCGAAAGATAATTCTTTTGGAAATTTACGAATTATCACACAGTCAGAATTGTAAATTTGGATGATCTGGTTATAATGTTAAATCTCCAAGATTAGTTGTATCTACGAATACACAGACTGGTGAAGAAATAATTTTCCCATCAATATATGCGGCTGGGAAATATTTTGACATTGTCTCACCTTCAGTAAAACGCGTTGCAGAGAAAATAACCAAATCAGCATATTCGAAAAAAATTCGAACAAAAGATCAAATTATCGGTATATACAATGAAGGGAGATAAATCTGTCCTAGCTGATAGAGTAAGTGCGCAGTTGTCTCCCTTGTACTGCGTACGTGACCACACATTTGTATTCAGTAATATATGTCTAATCCCTCAAACACTGAAGTCTGAGAAATCTAGATATTTCATATGATCAAAGCACAAAAATCTGAATTCCGTGATTTTATCCTTTGACGTTGTCAAGATGATACTGAATTCCGTGATAAAATCACGGTGAACCGCGCCATAGGTATTTCATATAAGCCGTGTGTGCGATAGTCATCGTCGAATTTTTTGTCTAGACTGCATGCGGATAGAACCAGAATATATCGATCCATGCATTATTGCTAACACAGTTCTTGCTGGCTTGAGAATAATAATGTTTTGACTAAGTCAGAAATGTGTAAAATTGCAGATTTTCGCGATTTATTTTATTCAGAAATCTGGCAGTATACACTGATCACAGAATCTGGTAGTGTATACTTATCATCCTTGACATAGTCAA
>JAECUM010034073.1:0-12500 GCA_016617855.1 Megalonaias nervosa
CATTCATAGCGACATGCACTATGCCATAATGGTGACATCCAACCATTTATATTATAACACCATCCCATTCGGCTGATATTTTCGAGGTATGAATTAAACTGTAAATGAAGATGAGCAACGAAAAAGATATATTTTATTGAAATGTTTTCTCTTTTCGTTGGGTCTGTGTGTGTGTGTGTGTGTGTGTCTGTAACTATTTTAATTTATTTATTACTTACATGCTATTATTACACTACTCTTATTTTTACCGGCCTTAGTCACCAATGTGAAAATCATAATAGGAAAGTATTACATAATGAGCATTAGTTTTTACTGCCGATTCAACTGCAGTGACATATTTCTTGTTATTATTAAGTTGCTGACTTTTCAAGCGTATAGGGAACTGAGAAATCCCCATAGCTAGCTGCCAGGGTAAACATAAATCTGTTGCTAGTAGGGTTCTAAGCCGAAAACAAGAGTATGTTTTGAAAAATTGCTTGGCTGATAGAATCAGCCCTAATATTTTGATGTCTTTGTGGTGCTGCCACATCGTGCAGAAACAAAGCAGAGTTACACATGTACAAGCAGCGTTTATTTATAACATCTTCCAGAGCAAAATGATTATAAGCGTGTAAGATACAGCAATAACCTTCCTTTGTTGAAGGAAAATTTCTCTTGGTGAGAGATTGATAAACTCTTTTGTTATATCAATATACATCGAGATGGAGGCTGCCAAACTAGTGGAGGTACCGCTGAGTGGACGACAGATATATTTGTTCCCATTTCTTTTTCTATAATCTTTTGATTTAGCGAAATATAAAAGTTAGGTTCTTACCGGTCAAAGGGGTCTCTCTATATTATCCGTATTACAGACGCGACTGGAAGTAGTGATTTCAAATGGTTAAGGGCTACGAAAAGTTAGGTATTGGCCAGAAGGCAGAGTTGTCAAGAAAGGCGAGACTGTATCGAATTTGCCATTGAACCACAGGCAACACTCTTCTACGCGAAAAACACGGAGTTCATTCCTTCTCTTGATGCTAGAAGAGGAAGGAAGACCATCTTAAAGGTTAGATTCTGGAATAACTCCTGACTCAGGGGCTCATAAAGTTGGATAATGGCCAACGAATACATGGAAGGAACCACCTAGGGGTTAAAGAGCGAGACAATGGTCTTTGGCGATCAAAGGTTCTGATCTGTACTTAAAGATAAGTGTAGAAAAGAGTAGAAAATATGCAACTACAGTCAAATGAGCGAGGACACATATTGGATCTTACAACAACAATTATAGCATGATGGGTACTTGTCGTCGTAAATGTTGAAGGTCGATTGTCTTTCTGTCTGGGATGATGCATTTTACAACCTTGCTGGAGTATTGACATAAACCACGCGTGAAGGCGGAGAATATTTCGGTTGTTATGCAGAGAGAGGACATTCTTGCTGCAACAGCAGATCGTCTTCAGCGGTAAATAACGTGGGGTGTCTACTAACAGGCTAAGGATATCGTTGAACCATTACCGTGTAGGCCAAAGCTTTCTTGTCATAAAGTTGATTCAACTGCCAATGCATTGTGGTTTGGATTTGGCAAGACATAAGCAAGTAGTTTGTTGTTCAACCTCAACAACTGACCTCCACCGTAGTTGGAAAAGTCTCTCCTAGTGACTGGTACAAACAACATTCTGTATGGACAGTCCATACATTGCCTAGAATGTGTTTCATTCAGAGAATAAACCGCTCTGAAAGTTTCCGTCGGAGCTGGTTTCATACTTTAAAGTAACGAGGAGAGGGGTGAGTTTCTTCTTGATGTCTAAGTTATGCACAACCAACGTTACGTCTGTATCGATCGTAACATAATAGTATCCTGTGAGGTTACACCACCTTTACTGCTAGGAAACCAGGTCGTATTTCTAGGTTGTTGAAATGAAGGTAGAAACTTTCCTTAGAGCAAAAGCCCTGAAGGACATCCACTTCGAGCTTAAGATCAGCATCCCAACCAGAATCTGAATCCTTTTGGACGGTGACCCATTGGCCTCAAGGGCCGTGGGCGTTTCTGATGTGGTGTAGTTGACATGGAACAACGGTTAACAACTGGTGTAGATACTTCATGAGATCTTGGGAGATCATGTTGCGATTTTAGACGCTGCTTTAAGTGTAAATGGCTAAAACAGATCTTTGATCTCTTCCAGCAAGACCGTTATGGTATCTTCTGAGGTATTCATTTGAATCTGAATATCTGATAAAAGTGCCATTGAAACATAATGTTTGCCTCGCCGACTTGGTAACATCATTAAGATGACTCTGCAAGGTGGCCACTGAGAGATACTCCTTCCTCACAAGAGTGAAGGCCCCTACCCCCACCCCTATGAACACAGCATGCGAAGTTATATAAACCGGAGTTCGAGATTCAACTTTCATGGCTTCGATAGCTTTAAAAGGGGATGCAAGTCTAGGTCATGGTGAAATATTCCCACCTTGGGTGGAAGAGAGACTTTAAATACTCACAACCCTGTATTGGGGTTCCCCAAGACTAGTAGAAAGTGAACAGGGTCATAGGGAAGAGAGGAATGTTGACTTATTCCCTTTCCTTACACAAGTCATCTAAACCTGGTGCCCACTTAGATGACTTGAAGCAGGTAAACGATTTCCAGTTCAAGTCTACTGCATACAAATTAGAAAAATGTTTAAGACTTACTAAAGATTAAAACGGCAACGTGAGTTATTTGAAATCAAAACATGCATGCAAATTCTATTAAATACTAATGTCACGATAGCATAATGTAAATCACTAGTATAAAAAGACAATTACGTTCATAATTTTAATCATGAACTTCATTCGTCTGTTTTTAAAAAGTGTTTGAAAGAACAGCTATTAAAAAAATATCAGCTGTTTCTTCAATAATCACCCGATAATGATACGTTAGTAGAGCACCTGAGCTTAGCAAATCCAGTCCTTCTGGGCGTAAATGGATGTGAACAGCATCTATGAGGCTGACTTGTTTAAGCAAGCAAAAGGGACACAAATGTCGTCTAGGTGACACGAAAGAAGTCATAAAAGAGTGGTCTCCTGCTAGAGAGCGTGACTGGTTTTCGAATTATGTTATTCATCAGTTTACTATTGGAGCGACAATACATGCTCTTCCATGGATATAACTGCGGGTACAAGTTATCATTTGGTAAGTATTATCGAGGAAACATTTTCCTCATAAAGTTGGTTTCTTGTTAAATGCATTATTCAATAATAATACATTAGGAAAGCAAGTAAGAGGCCGAGGGATTTACATTCACTTATATTGGTGTTTGCCCATACTCAGGTAACAGGTTTCCCAAAGTATGTGAAATGCATCTTAGGGCTAGCACAGACCTATTAGTGGACACGGTCTTGAGAAAACAATTTTGCTCTTGCTAGAAGCTACTGAGTGTCATTAGAAGGTAGCCGGCTATGTTGCTGTATTTTAGGATGAAAGATTTCTTCAATATAAACTGAAAAATCTCATTTCAGACGCTCCATTCCATTGCTTGAACGATTCTGTTTGAGGAACTGTTTCAACTGAATGCTATGTTAGCGACGACTAGCCTAATCCCATGAGCTGATATGCACAAGATATTCATGTGGATTTAATTAATTCCTTGTAAACTGAACATATAATCCAAATGATCCAGCACGAAAGAGGATGAACCTTTCATTTATCCTTTCCTTTTTTAAATGTTAATAGCAAATGAATACTCATTCTTCTGATGAGTCCAGTTCATTAATCGAGTTACTAATTATATTGAAGAATGGGAACCAGTCTAGACACAGGAGTAGATAAAATAAAGTTTATATAGATTTGACTGGCTATGATTGACTGATAATGTAATGTAAAAGTTCAGTAAAAATAATTTCTTGAGAGGTTATGCTTTTCATAGTGAGGAAAACAATGTTTTATTAATAGAATTTCATTCCTTTTACAGACTTCACTTTTAGAAAATACAATCCTGAATTAGCCCCTGATTTTGTTTGTGTAGAACTAAAACACATATTCAAACACATGTAGTTCCAACAGAGGCATGCATTTTACTGACTCCACCAAATAAAGATAAACGAACTACGAAGTAGGTCTTACTGTAATGATGAAACAGTCAGTCTCCAGACCGTGGTTCAAATGATACCTATTTTTATCATGTCAGAATCCAAGGCTGGTTTTGTTTCGGAAGAAAGGGTAACTGACGTGGGTCAGGGAGATTTGTTTCGGGCACATATGCTCCTTTCCACGATGGTGAAACATAGAAAGTCGTGAAATTATAGCCAAAGATTATTCGGGGCTAACTTTTTCTTGAAAAAGCAATAGGAAGACGTGAACCATTTAATTACGTTATTCATAGGGATAGTAGGTTAATGAAATACATTTCATATATCAATTTCAAATGTAGCGAATGAATGGATCACATTTGTAAGTTAAAAAATTTACAAGAGAAGACTATTTCAGTTATAAATGAAGTATACATGTTTTTAAAATCAAATGTCTGGTGTGCATATAAAATCCTTATTATTCTCCTCTATATAACTTACAAGTGAACGATAAGTAAAGCAAATGGTATCACACAGCTAACGTAGGAACCTTTACGAAATGATGAATGTCTCTGGAAAATCGACTGAAATTGTATTCTCTATTGTTAGGTATTTAATTGCTCACGTTTCAGTATTAAATGTCTGCGTTCGAATGACGGCTTATTTCATTGCAAAGATTATCAAAAGTAAGTTTGTAAATTTGCTTTTGTTTCAATCACCAGCAACCTAATGTGGCACAGGGCAGCTGTACTTGCAACATGAGACTCATTGTTATCGGATTATGAAGAAGATAATACACGTCGAGCTATAGCTAATTCTACATTTTACTATATATAATCAAGCTGATTTTAATTTATTTCACAAATAATAATTGTTTAAATCAATTGTGGAACACATAACTAGGGCATCTACACCAAACTGAAGTCTGCATACTTTCTTTATACATAATGTAATGGTTCAACTATGGTTCAGACTTCCTCATGACTTTTATACATTCTGAAGTCTCCAAATTGCGCAGTTAAAGAATAATCTTAGAATATGACGCAGAGCTAAATAATTATCTAGTACAGGAGACTGCTCTGTCACTAATTAGAACGAAGCAGCTGTTTCACTGTACGTTGCTGAAAAGAAAAGAATATTCCAATTTTAATAATAATGCTATTTTAACTGCAATGTGTGTTTCTATGACACATAGCAATAGTCAATTCCAGACTCTGTGTTAACAATATAACTGGTAACTCGCTATTGTCTACTACCACGGTAGCTTATTGTACTTTACATACTTAATCTGCGTTAAGTCACAACATAGTGGTGCATTTAACCGTGCATGTGTACATGGTAGCAAAAACTTTCATTTCGATTGAAAGGTTAATGCGATACACATAATTATTCGAAATAGGGTAGGAGATGGGCACTCCAACCAGTTGTGCCGTCATCTATGCAGACCGTGATTTTCGGTAGTTGATCCTAAAGCTGGGTGCTTGACATAAGTCCAGAGAGATCCTCTCATTTGGTGAGATGGGACCTCATGTAGTTAGAAACTTTCACCATTTGTTCATGTGCCAAAGTTCCGACTGTCAATTAGAAGGATTGCCTGCAGGAGTTTTATCAACAAGTGGCCTAAAATGAAAAGATCCATATCTACAAGGGCTCAAGCTGTATTCAAATCTTCAAGCAGTTGGAAGAGACTACTGTGAAAAATTTCAAGGCAAATTTTTAAGGGAGGCAAACTTGATTCCATTCCATTCTCTCTCCATGGTCCTAATTAATACTTAAAAGCTAAAATTCGAAGCAAAAGAAGAGCTCTGAAGTGGTAGACGGTATGACCAAAAGCAAATGTCAGGAATTTACATGAAGACATGCAAAAGTTAGTGTGCATCTTAGGCAAAAAGCAAGCCTTATTGCTCCTGTCGGAATGACTATTCTACAAAGTGAGTTTTTCAGATGGGGTTGTGTTGATGAGTAGTTGTAAGCAAACGTCATCAGCAATAATTTGTTTGGAAAAAATGTAGACATGCAAATAGCTCTATCGCTTTATTAAACGTAGAGGTCATTTGGCATAGTCATAGACATTTAATGCGAGAACGATGTAAGATATTTACTAAATCAACACCAGAGGACTTACCTCATGACTTTTCAGAAAGAGACCAATTCCTATTTCTACAATGTTATTTATTGACCTATTTGAACACTACACCCAGAAATGAACTTCGGGAAAAAATTTACAGAGCAACAACCTCCTCGGCTGCTGAAGATGGAACCCAAACTTATATATGGTAGATTTTGAGGTGTCTGTCACTGAAAAAAATCATACAATATGGTTTTTCTTAAAATAAATCAATATTATTGACCGTTGGCCTAACAAGTAAGGACGCGAAACACTTCGTGTACCTCTACCAGAGTTCATTTCGTCTTACAAGGTGATTGTTACCAAGTCTTTTAAAGGCAATGGTCTAATTTGACTATTTAAATACTCTCTAGAAGCTTGAGTCTGAAATACATATGACTCATCTTAAGATGGAAAACAGGCAAAATCATAAGATTGTCAGGAAGACACGACTTTGAGATGACACGAACACCGTTCGCTTTTCTCCCCATAGTTAGATACCTTCTTCCAGGTAAATTTCTATATAGCAGTAGTCGTGCCAATAGAGAAGCACAGTTCCAGCATGATGACGAGGCAGCTTGCGAGTTTATAGATCTGACTCTCATTACTGGAAAATATCCAGGAATCAATGAAACGAGCCTTGCTATGAGATGGTGTTCACAGAGCAAATGATAAGTGCTTGTAGTCTTTTGGATCTGTTTACTATCTCTGAGCCAGAAGTATCACAAGCGCTACGACTAAAAGGAATGCCCTTGAGTTGCTGCCGTGAATGTAGAGCGTACGGCTTAGCAAGACAGTGAATCTGTTGAGATCCATGTGTAACATTATCTTACCACCGCGCTGTGGAACTGTTTGGCGGTGGATGATGTGCAATTTCTACGTATCTCCCTTACATGGACACAGCCCATTAAGCGACCAGATGTTACACGTGAGCTTTTAAAATGCGAACACGTAGTGGGATAGATGTACGCGGTGTCAACCGTAAATAGAGAATTAACTCAAATGCAGAGTATGAGGTACGTTTGGCTGAGGGCTGCACCCTTACCATTAGGGCGTATGATCACACTCATTACATGCCCAATATTGACAGAGCACCGAAGCTCGTATGTCAGCTGTGGTGTCAAACAGACAACAATGGCATGATACTTGGCGAGACGTTTTACATCCATGACGCCTACAATTCCATGGCAACAGACCATCATGCAACGACAAATGCCGAACGTCGCTCTGATCATCAACAGGACCCTATGCAAGTTACTTGAGGATTCAAAGAAAAACCACAAAGCCGAGGATATTTCAGATAGCAGTCCATATGACAACCAAAACTAAGCGATAGTCAACTGGAATTTGCAGAAACTGGTTTCCTAGGGCTACCCGTGTACAACCCACTAGGTGCCCCCGAAAAGGATTGCAGCATCGACCGCGTAAATAAACGATCACACCCAAATTTTCAGATTGCTTTCCGTTACTGTCAGAATGCCACCTCATATAAACCAACGCGAAAATACACAGAGAATTAGACAAAAAGCAAGCAACTTTGTGCACAAAAGCTTTGAGAAGTTTTCACATAGAATATGCATTAGTATTATAGATTTATGGAGCAGATACTAAGACATGTGTTTGATCACCAGTGTCAGTTGCATGCTTTTTCTCATTCGCTATCACAATGACTATCACTAGTCTAAAGTTAACTCTTGGTAAGGATGCAGATTTGTGCCTACAGTGCTTTCATTTCAAGCAAGCTTGCAGGTCTTGTGTTCATATTTTTCTGTTGAGCTCTGGATTAAATATCATAACAGCTAAACAAGTGCACTACCTATTAAATTACATATTTAATAATTATCTGGGTGTCCTACGACACAAATATTTAACAGGTGAATTTTGTTGGAGTTTCTTCAATAATGTTGCGCTTCTCTGAATGATGTGGTCTCCATTTATGTGGAATTCAAACTCTTGGGCACGCATCGTGTTTAGGTATTGTGACGGATCTTTTTAAACTTGCGGATCTATTCAAAGTGATGGTATATCATCGTTCCTTCTGAAATAGCTAGTTGGGTTCTCATTGGGACGCAGACTTTAAACTTTTAATCTTGTGGTTGAAAATCTATTCAGCCTACGGGTGTATTCAGCATCTGCGTCCTACGGTTCCACAAAGAGTACATCACAACATTCAACGAGCGCTTAGGGTCATTGCTGCTGCATTTCGTATTCAAATAAGAACCAGTTATAGCATACTGGCTTTGGCATCGCCCACGGCCTTAATTACACTTGAGTAGACATGAATGATTGACTTATAACACAACTGACTGTTCGTCTGCCCCTGAAAAATGGCATATGTGTTTTGAGCATTCAAAGTCACATGTTTTCACTACTTTGTAGTTGTGATTAACATTTGGCTCACAAATGAAGTGGCAATTCAGCCCTCCCTGGTAAAAGGGCATATGTGCCTCGAGCAAATAAACGTCGAGGGGCACATAAGACCTGCTATCGTAGAGGTCTGCAACTGCAAGGTCAGTCGCATTGCTTGTGAGAGCATATGTGTTCCCGGCACCTACCATGAGTGCTAGAAGATTTGTAGAGATGATATCTACTAGGTAGTATCCTCTCTTTCACGTGGAATCATTCAGAGGTCGTTGCAGCAGCCTCATATGTTGGTGTCGTCAGTGCGTAGGATTTCATCGCCCTCTCTTTTTATGCATATAATTTGGATAATCGCAATAGGGGTTACACAGCGAGCTCTTAGAATACTAAAAGAAAGTCAACGTAAAATTTACAACCACAAAGAGCCGAATGTTCTGGGTCACATCGCGGAGGGATTGAGTTTCTCTCACCCAAAAACACAAACCCAGGGAATTTCTAGCGCCCGGAATGTTTGTAGGGCTCCGCGTCAAAGCAGTATATACCGTTGACATTATTGATTAACGCAAAGTATTTCCCCAAAAGCTGTGGCTGCATTTCAGACTGCTAGTAAGGATATGTCTGCATACAAAACAATTTCGATTCAGGATTTTAAAGGAGTTATGGATAATGCCATATCTGTCGTCGATAATGTAAGATCTCATGCAACGGAAGAGGAAATGTTTAGGCCTCTGCGTAACCTGGTGGGGTTGGGTAAGGTACTGTAAACCCAGCATGGTGACCTGTTGAACGATATTAATTCAGGAGCAGCTTCAGGCAGAACTACTAGTGGAGTTTAATATGTGTAAGAAATGTTGCTTTAACGTCAAAACTAAGTCCTAACTGTCTCTATCACGATAGGAATAAGAGCACTATCAAGAGGTTTAGGGTGATTGTGAATTTTAAATTATCTGAATAGGTTTTGTTCTTACCATTTCTGATTTTATTTAAGCATATCAGTACTTGATGTGTAATTTTATGGATACGTTAATTCGCTATGTTATTAATTATATCTTGGAAAGGATGACTGAGTGATTTAATACAGGTGGCACCATCTTTAAAAATATATATCTTTCAAAGAATCTTACACAAAGATAGGTAGGTGACCCTCAAACAGTTATAGAAATAGCCAAAACGTCTGATAATAATAACATAATAATTTATCTAGAATAAAATGTAATAAAGGTCACATCCTGTGGTACACTGTAAATTCAATCACCCATTTGAGTAAATAAATGGTGCAAGTTAGCTTATCATATGATACAAATAGACAATTGAAGTGCAACAAATTTATATCTACCGCAAACAAAGAAAAAATAAAACTTTAGTAAGAAAGAGTTACTACTGTCATCGGACTTCCACCTTGTCTAACAGATGTCATTTTGGCATTTCATTTCGAAAACAAGCCAAAGGGACTAGATAAATTTTCATTCATCTTGGAGGACTGAAAAATTATAATGGTAATTCTCTTAATGTATTATGGTGAGGTTATGTTTTTGAAGAAGAAAGAAAGTTTTGCTCAGTGAAAGGTAACTAATGTACTCACCTGTTTTTCTATATTTTCCAACCTTTTCTCTGACATGGTTTCTTGCAGATCATCGATTTTGTTCACTAGCTGGTCGACTCTGAGTTTAATAATAACGATAATGAAGATGATAATAATAATAATAATAATAATAATAATAATAATAATAACAAAAAGAACTTCGTAAGAAAGCAATATACAGTAATTAAGAGTCTCTCTATTGTGCGGTTGCCCTTCATCAGTAATTGAGGGTAGAGGTCTACCTGACCACTAACATATTTTTGTCTTGTTATCTTGTAAACAACATATTACATAACTCATTCTTATCTATGATTTTAGATTATATGTCATTATTTCTTGGAGGTAAACATGTTTATGTGGCCGTGTGACATTTGAAGTTTAGATAAGGGATCTTGTATATGAATTTTATGGGAAAATTATCCTCATCCTGGTTCTGATATTGTGTCTTATTATTTACATAAACGTTGTGATCAACACAAATTACTCATTCCTAATTGCAACATCTTTCTAGAGGAATCAGTATCCTACTTATGTTCTGTTCAGAGGATTGACTTTGTTTAGATTATTCATTAGAATTACGAAGCGCTCATTGATTTAGGACTACATCAATACTTTGGAAATATTGTGAATTCACTCAAGGACATGTTGGATTATATCATTGTGATACATCAAGACTGTTAGTACATCAACACTATTCCAGACTACTGGCACGTCAAGACATTCAATATCACCGCTCCGGTGGCCTAGTGGTTAGAGCGTCCGCCTCGGATGCGGGAGGTAGTGGGTTCGATCCCCGGCCGAGTCATACCAAAGACTTACAGAAAAAGGTACTAACACCTGCCTCGCTTGGTGCTCAGCATTAAGAGGTTAATGTTAGGACTGGTCAGCCTGGTGTCAGGATAATGGGATTGGGTGGGACATCATACTACATGTCTGCGGCATGATGCCCCATTGCTAGACATCACTATAAACTGCCACACTGCAGACATCGTAGCGATATGGCTGAAAAATTGTTAAAGCTACGTTAAAAATCCACACACACACACACACACACACACACACACACACACACACACACACACACACACATTCAATATCTAAATTCATTCAGAACATCATGGAATACTCTATAATTTTGGACTTGCTGTAGAACTTTTAGGACTATTCATAATACTGTAAGTTCTGTTTAAATTTTCACTCCGTGTTCTCGAGAAATATATTATTTGTTGAATTTTGTCAAACTTTTTGGTTTTCGCTTATTTCTGTTACTTAGTTTAAGACCATATAGTCGTAATAACAGTAAAACCCGATTTGAGAGACCTTTGATATAAATGACCACCTATTAAATATGTCCATAATCGTCATACATGGATTAATTTTACTATACAAAATACACTGGCACGAGCAGTCACCTGCTAAACATAACAATAGACCATGATTTCTTTTACAATATGTTTCAACAGAGGTATGGATGACTATATCATAAAACCGGATATGAGAATTGCAGACCTGGATTTATACCTTTTGTATTCACAATTGATGCATATAATTTGCAGGAGGGGTGCAGATAGGTAAAGAAAACAAATGAGGTAAAACATTGAGTCTGGTTGTAGTATTCATTAGATTTATAAGGTAAACTTCATAATGGAAACTACAATTATGGACATGACAGAACGCCCATATTAGTACCGTGGTCATTACAATCCCAACGTAACTCTTCCAATATTAAATGATTAGACCCAATGGATACGCATTCGCTGTAAAGGTTTGCACTGTTAAATAATCTGCTGTGAAAGTCTGTACATGTCAATAATATCATAAAGAGGGATCTCCTTGCCCTGCGTTCATTGTCATGAGATGGGTACTATCTGGAATCATCTGCCTGTTGAATGAAGTCTAGGTCTTTTTTTTTTGTCTAAATAAGGTATTCGCTTTCTTTGGATGAATTACGTTTATTAGTTATTTATAAAGGTTCATATTGTTTCTTGCTTTCTTTATGTTACTGTTCTTATGTCTTGCAAATGAGTCAAAACACGCTAAGGCGAGAATTTATGTTATCTTTTCACTTGAGTACATCTGTTACATCCTTTTCTTTATTTGGGTAATCAGTTATTATTTATGCTACTAGTAACATAGGTTTTGGAATTTGGATATAAACACATATATGGACTTAAGTTTATCGTTGGTAACATAACAATTTATGGACTGTTAAAGCTAGTGTTACCCAATAGTTAACTTTGCAATTCATATGTTGTTGTTGTTGTTGTTGTAGGGCTTAACGCCATTTTTCAGCACACGATAGGCTATACATGGCGGCCAGTATTAATGGAGGAGGAAGAAACCGGGAAATCCCCAGAAAGAACCACCGACCCACGAGAAGCTACTGGCAAGCTTTCTCACATATCCACATTCGCCGAATCCGAGAC
>JAECUM010034073.1:17500-22298 GCA_016617855.1 Megalonaias nervosa
GTAATATTTTGTTTATTTTCAATCACAATATAAAAATTAAAATAAAGTGAAAACCAAATGCGTAAATTTTAAACACGGTCAGTTTAGCAATTTTAAAAGTACATGCATTTAATAGTCTGATGTGTGAGATTCGATTTATGAGCAGGTTAAAGGATTGTTCTAAAAGTAAGTGTTAGATATAGTTTTATGTATACACGTGGCTAATATATATTTCCCTTTACGCACAATAGGTTTTCGTACACATTGCTTAATAAATGTAACTATAGATACTATTTTATTTATTTTCTTTTTACATTGCTACTTATCAGGCTCGTTGAACGATAAAAAGTTAAATATCATATGTGTTTCCGATTACTAATATACTAATTACAAATATATTACTTTTAAACAAGTCTTTTATTTATGTACAACTAATAATGGCATACTTTGATCAAAATAAAATAATGCATGGAAAAAGAGAAAATCTGAATAAACTGTGAGTATCGAAATGGTAAACGAACCCAGGCTTGGTGCTTACATAAACAGGAATTTTTTTTTTAACTCTGACCTAAAAAATTTGTCACATGAAACTCAGTATTTGATATATTGTATATTTTCTAGTTACACTACATCACAATTTACACCTAATTAACTGCAGTCGACTTTGTATCGGTCCGTAACTGTTCTGAAGAAATTAATAAGATTTATTAATAAGATTTATGAGAATATTTTAATATGAACCGGAATTTTACTCGTATTGTTAAAGGTATTTGACACAGGAAAATAGTTCCTATCTTTGAGGTACAGATTTGTAGACATTGTGGTAATTTCTGGGCAGGCATCAGGAATAGAAACGAACTTGTTTCAGAACTTAAGTTCCCTTTAATCGTTAACATAACTTTTAAAGTTTAAAAAACAGAAATAACAGTATTAAAATGAAATGAAACCTACTTTTGCAATGGATATATCTCGACAGGACTGATTTTCATCTTTACCTCACAATTCAATTAAATAGAATTTGCATGAGCAAAAGCATCAAGCCGTCGTGGATGTGAGTCATTAACATTGAGAATACCTATTACGTGACGTGTTTACTCATAAACTATGAAAGGTCGAAATCAATTACTTGTGTGTACCTTACTCACATAAGGAGGAAAAAATCATATTTACACTGACTTATTGCATTGTTTGTACTAAAACTCAAGATAATTACTACAAATGAGAGATTACACACATATTTACTTTGCAATCTCAACATTGATGAGTATATAGGTCACATGAAGAGATCTCACAATCTTAATGTGCAAATACAAACACAAATACAAAGAAAATGTATACTTTAATCTATATTTCACTCTCAATATTGTTTAATATCTGTTTCTGGCTTCATTCAAACATACAAAATTGCATCTAAGTCGATTGATGTAAACGCGGTGTCAATTTGAACATCCAACAAAGAGGAATAGCTATAAGATTTTCGAGATGGCTGCCATGATGGCCATATCGGATATCAGTTCACCATCAGTTGTATTTGGGACCAGTTAAAGATAATTCATTTGATGGAAACTCCACGTCAATACGTGCATCCAACAAGGAGGATTAGCGATAAGATTTTCAAGATGGCTGCCATTCTTATGTCATGTGAGCGCCATTCTTAGTTAAGATCAACAAGACATCATTATAACTATTTGAGTCAAAACCCCATATGATATGACCATCCGTCTAGCAGGAGTAGTGATAAGATTTTCAAGATGGTGCTTTAATTGTTTTTGTGCTATCACGCTTGATGAAACTGTAAGGGTGGATGGTCAGACAACATAATGAATAGGATCCGGTTTATATGCTCTTAATGAAGACACAGAAGCGGTGACGATACAAACATTAACCCCCTTCTTTGGACACAAGTTACATATCATCTACTTGTGAAATGGGAAATTCTTTATGAATTGGTGGCCTAGAACAAGCAGATTCTTTGTACGTCTTCTAAGATGTCAGTTTTTCTGGAGATGGTATTAGAATCTCTATCTTCACATTATATACATACATAACATATATATATATATATATATATATATATATATATATATATATATATATATATATATATATATATATATATATATATGTTTGTGTATTTTGATTATTTTCGCACAGTTGAAAAATGGGCAACATTTCAATACATTCATATTTCCTAAATATGAACTCAACATATCTGACATTTTGAAATTTAGATTAATCACATTGTAGTATTTATTCACTTTACTTTTGGCTTGTATGTCTTTATTAGGCATATAAATGATTTCAAAGACTTGATGCGGCATGCCATAACAAACACAATACTTGTATCTTAGGGTCATTGGGTTCAAAGGCTTGATACGGCATGCCATAGTAAACACAATACTTGTATCTTAGGGTTATTGGGTTCAAAGGCTTGATGCGGCATGCCATAGCAAACACAATACTTGTATCTTAGGGTCATTGGGTTCAAAGGCTTGATGCGGCATGCCATAACAAACACAATACTTGTATCTTAGGGTCATTGGGCAACTCTGTTACTCAGAAATATTAAGACACTAAACACAACACTCCCATTTACAAATTATTAAATGTGTGTACCATTCAGACGTGAAAAAGTATCCACTTATTATAAGTTTTGTTTTGAATATTATGACAATGCAATACTGTCATCATCACAAAAACTCTCTTTTTCTGTTTCTGAATGCCCGTAGAATCAAGCATAGCTTTTCTATCCTCCTGTGTGGGGAAGAAATACAAAATTATGTACAATTGTCGAATCCTCATACTATTTATATTACTTATTAAATGCTATCCTTCAGATGTATTTTCCACACAAAATCTTGATACACCACAAAATCGTGATACACCACAAAATCGTGATACACCACAAAATCGTGATACACCACAAAATCGTGATACAGGTCTGAATCTGATATATGATTAGAGTGCCCTTTAAAACGCATGTACAAATTGTTCTTCAATACCTTTAAAAAGCAATATTCCATAGGCAATTAACCATATCGTATTTGCTGATACTTTATTTTTAAAATATCAATTACAGTAAGTTCACAATTGAATATTCACAAGACAAACACTATGCTTAAGCATAATAAAATCCTCGTTAAAATAAGACTGAAAAGGATCTGTAAATATCTATATAAGTTTATACCCTACACTAAATTGTGTTAATGGCCATCTGTTGATAATCTAAATCATGGTTAAATCTACCGCACCATATGTTGCTATCACTACTAAGAACGACTTTAGAACAGGGGTGCAGAGAGAAGGCAAATGGTGAAATGTACATTTTGAATCCACCAGTGAACAAGTTTGTGACCTTTGTCACTCAAGAGTATGAGACTGTCAAATTCGTCCCCATGCAATTTCAAAGATATATCCTTCTCTGTATCATATTCATAAGAACATAATCCAAATTTATGGATCAAATTGCACTGTCTTGCCCATGTCTTACACAGTCAGTTATGTTTGAGACCAATTTATGACAAATTTTAAGTCGGTCAGATACATGATAAGTCCTCCCTTTACAACTACAGATGAAAGTTTGTTAATTTGAACTATGTGCACAAGTAACATTGGATTAGTTCCTGGTATCCAGAAGCTGTAGCCAAAGATGATAAATGTCTCACAAATGTATGCTGCAGAGAGAACATTATTATCAATTTTGATGAATTTACGAGAGGTTTAGGACATGCAATATAGGGCAGATGAATTGATAGATGAGAGTTTTCAAAGAATGGCATAACAATGTCATGACACATGTTTTTCGAGAACATAAGCTATAATTTACCTACATTTATCAAACATACAGTGGTCTATTTGAATTAGAATCAAGCAACCAACCTGTTGATGAACACCACATCAAACATTGATTTATATATGTTAATATTAAACTAAATATATATAACATTCCATTGTAGTCCAAGAATGAATAACCAACAACTCCGTCTTGTAGAATTACGACCTGAGCAATTAATCTCTCAATATATGGTAGCACAAATGACGCCCAATGTTGTTCGCCAACAGCAACTCTGCTATCATGGCCTTTGTTATGCATTTCTTCGAGAAAACAAACGACAATAAAGAAACAATTTCAATAAATTTGATCTTAACTCCACCACTATTAATCAATAGCTCAAGCAGCTAAAGGTGCATTGTTCATGAAAAAAACCACCACAAAAAACCCTAAAATAGCCATTCAAACATTCAAGGCTCAGTGCGTCTAAATGAATTTATTTCATATGAACCTGTGCAACAAAGGCTCAAGGTGACAAAGAAATTCTAATCTATCCAGTTATGTAGAAAAGGCTTTACTGAGTTTCCTGTGCAAATATTATAGTATTTGTTGTAATTGATCAGGTAATAACTTAGTCTGAATTGCTTTTTGCAGAGTAATGTTTACTTAAGCAGAGTGAGTACAAGGCATGTACTTATTATAATATAATGTATCGGTGACAGGCGGAAAAACACAAAAAAAAACTGTAAGGAAAGAATTGTCGAAAAGATGAAAATAAATAAACAAAATACATACATATATACATACAATAAACACAAAAAGCGTTGCAATTAAAACAGTTCCAGTAGAAATATGTATATAAACTTTAGAAATTTGTGTTTGCTTTTGAAAAAGACTCAGTTAGAGTCTAAAGCTAGTTAGAAACTCGTTTTTAAACTGTTCGTTTTCAGTTTATTGCATTTATCTTAATGTATCCCTAACATTCGCGATCCCTTGCTGGGTCCAGGGTACTTGAAAGGACTGGCATTCGCCATATGATTTGTATTC
>JAECUM010034074.1:0-41474 GCA_016617855.1 Megalonaias nervosa
GCACTAATTCTTTATAAAGAACAGAGGATCTGTCAACTCAAAAATTATTTTTAAATAATCCACGGACTTCAGTTGCAAGCTCCTTGTAAGCTTTGTTATGCCTACCTCATAATCAGATCCCAATCTCTAGTAGTCACGTTTGCAAACTTTCTTTGAATTTTTTCCACATGCTGGCTAGTGCAGATACAATTCAACTTACTACTTACTACAACGGAAGAAAATAAGTTAGCGGACTATCGGCGAACACGAGTCGGCACGGAGGAGAACATGACTGACCTACCTGCCGCATCGAAGTCTAGGATTTCAAAAGGAAGGACCAATCTTAACACAGACCACTGGGGGAACCTACGCAAAGTAACCAGGTGCAGCGGATAGCTGGCGTGCTGCAAGACATGAGAAGAGGCCTTTAATCATCGACAAGCACCTATCAGTTAGCGAATATCCAAAAGGACTGCATTACACAGAGAGAGCTGGAGTAGAGATAGCCGGCCTGAAGAGAGAAGCATAGGAGTAGACCCAAAGAGCAGAACTCACCAACGACATGCTACTCAAAATTGCCTGACTGTATGTGGTTTTCCATTTTGCTTCTCGAAAACCCATTTTGGTCATAACTTTTAAACTACACATTTAAAACCCACTTCGATCATAACTATTTAAAGCACACATTCGACCTTTTCGAACCACCGTCTAACACACAACTATGAAATTATGGAAAGAAATGTACTGGATCACTAAAGTAAGACAGGTAATTTGTACACAGGGATTGACTTATATTAAAGCACACTATGAGCTCTAAATTCCAAACTTGAATGAATTAAGTAATTTTGTACTATCGATTATTACAGTTAAAATATGGGGCTGACAAATAATTGGTGACTGATAGGGTAAGCCCGACTTAGACAACTAGGCGGAGTTTGATCTAAGAATATACCTCTCTCAAATTATATGCATGCCTGAGATTCCATTACTAGAACGAGGACAACTTAGCACGCTATTGCAGAAAATGCTGACAGTATGGAGGCCACTAGCAATAATAGCAGAATAAAATCATTGCATCATTGTTGTATGCCCTATCGTACTTCAGATTCACAATATAATTCAACACGTTATTTTGATTCAGTTTCGAAGAGCCCTACGCTACGAAAAAGCAAAGGATAAGGTGAGAAGTGATGAAGGCCCACTTTTTCAAGTGAGAATCCTAAATTTTATCAATTTTTGCTCTGGTTTAAATCAAGATTGGCACCGTATTATTTGTTTTAGAAATGTGAAGTAGTCTTTTAAATTTTGTTTAATATAAAATTACCACTTGTACTTACTAGTATTCAGGATTTACAAGTTCTTCATTTTAAAGACATGTTTTCTTTTGCTTTATACATTACAACATTTTTTTCAGTTAATACTAAATAGTTACAACATTTCATTAACGTATTGTTTGAGGGACTTTTTCAGAGCAAGTTAGTATTGTGTATGAGTACCTTTGTGTAGCATATTTTTTTTCCTCGCATCGAGTTCGTTACAAAGTCAATAATTGTATTTTATAAACATTTTTTAAAAGATGATTACAAGTCATGGACACCATGATGATAAAGATGATTACAAGTCATGGACACCATGATGATAAAGATGATTACAAGTAATGGACACCATGATGATAAAGATGATTACAAGTCATGGACACCATGATGATAAAGATGATTCCCCTGAAGCAGTACTATGAGTCTTTGATTCGAGCAGCGATGAAACGCCCCGGTGACCCTTAAGGAGAAAATTACTTGCCTCTGAAGAACCACTTTTAGTTTCTCAAAGGTAATTAAGAACATTTTGTAGAAAGAGATGTAAAAATTAATAAGAAAATATTTTTCAGGTGCTGATAAGTCATGAATTTATTGTAGCAACAGTCATTGATATTATAATACGCAAAGATTCAATGCAACTGTTTAATTAAATATTTATTCCGAAAATCGCATTTTAGTCAGGTAATTTAGTAGGGGCATTATTACACCATACTTATTTGTAGATACAGTAGACTCCTAAAAATTATTGATGAAATATGTTTATGTTTTGCTAACATCATAATGAGATCAAAGTTGTTGATTTGTACTATGTCTCTGTTTCGCTTTAGAATGGAAACTGTTGTATTTAGGACAGATATGCTGGTTGATACAGCAGCCAGATCGTTTGATGAGACTCAAGATCAATCCTGATATCAGCGAAGGATTGAGGAGTTAGACGTATGCAAAAGACTGCAAAACTAATTACAAATATAGCGTTCTGGCATACATATATTTTCAAGTGACAACTGTTTTATATTATTCAGTACGGGTTTTTCTCTCTATGTCACATTTACTTCTTTTCTTCACTTGTACTCATCCATCAACTCAAACCATGCAGAGTGCCTATTATCAAAGTAGTGAAACTATTAGTCTGGCAGGTAGAAAACGTAGTATACTCCTTATAGGTGAATTGTTAATGTTTCTTTGTCGTTGATAAACTGGTCTTCTTGGTGTAATCCATGGTCATTTTCAGACCCTCTACTTGTATACTTTACGGATTTGTCACTACTATCTGAAGATGATTCTTCGTGAAATTAGAGCAGGGCAGACCTGGAAATGGTGTATCAAAATGCAGATTTATAATGCAATGAGTCTCTAGCTTTTGTTGATTGCTGAGAATAGAACCACGAGGTAAACAGTCAAATTTTGTTTGAACCAAGCTGGGTAAAGGTAAGTCAAAAGCTGGTAAGGTTAACATTGAACAGTTAACCTTCTGTAGGATGGACATATTGTGCACATTACTAATATAGTCCACATTATTCCCACGAAGTGTTGTACAGTGTAGAATTTATTCCTTGAGGTGTTGTATCACCCGCTGACAAAGTCCGTTATATTAGCATATCCTCTCCTGTCAATATCTTGCACTGCTTCTCCTTTAAGCTTATTCCTAAACTTTGAGCATACCAGGTTGCTGATTGGGATATTTTTGCTATATCTTCTGAAAGAGCCCTGAGTCCCAGCGTAGCTGTCAGGGTAAACCAACAATATATCCACAATAATCCTGCCGTGAAATCATTTACAGTTGTGTCAGATATAATTTTTAAAGAATTATTTATTTAAATTATTCATTGGAATTAAACAGCACTCATTGACTTTTAAACTAACAACATGTTGGGGGAATTATTGTAAACTTATTCAAAGAAATAATAATAATAATAATAATAATAATAATAATAATAATAGCTACTCTACCCTAAATATCGCCTACAACTCTTCAATCTGAATTATTTTACAAGTTTCCTCGGTAAATTTAGTATCACAACACAGAGCTGTTAAACATGTGCCAGTCATCAATACCATAAATATTCTAACCTTGATCTTGCTTGGAGAATCTGAAACTTGATCAAGTTACTTGGATTATTTTAAATTTTCAATTACCGTTGGGAGAAAATGATACCCGTAAGAAAAATGAAATCTTGGACTGATTGGTCAGGAACGACAACTGATATAGGAAATTTCTCATCACATCACCCTTTTGAGGGAAGGGGTAATAGCTTTTAACAGTGGGAAAGAAACAGAGTGCTAAGCAAATGTATAAATGAAACCATTATTTCTAACAGATTGTGGATGATAACGAAAACACCACTTACCTGTTACATTTTGGATGTATCATCTCTGAAATACTTGAACCCCTTATTCATAGATTTCTCAGCAGATGACTTCTTATTTACCTTGATATAAGCTTTAACAAAGAAAATGTAAGTGGCCGAACTATATCGAAATCTTGGTTACTCTAGGAAGCATCCATTATGTCACTATGGACGCTGTCGCAGCTAAGGCAGCTATGCTCAGTTAGCTTCATTTTGAGTTAGGCATTACCATTCATGAGATAATAATAATAGGGGATCCATACACTGGCATTTCAATTTATGATGCCCTGCCGCTTTACCCTACTGGACATGCCGGTCTTAAACTTGACCTTCACCAGACATTGTGTAACACATCGCAATGAATATTGCACCGTGCGCAAAACGAAGATTAACTCGTCGCACATGGCCAGTCAATTTAATAATAGCTTTAGTTCCAAATACATCAACCAGTATTTGACCAGTGGTCGAATCTTCAGCGAAACATGTCCAAAGAGTGACTACCTGGACGACTATTAAACACGCGGAGGGAGTATAACGTTCCGTGCATCATCGTTATGCTATTCCACGCAAGAAGTGCCTGTACATTATCTGTAGAACTATTTCGGTGGAGAACGTTAAAAATTACGTTCCAAAAGCGGATTTCCAAAAAGCGAAAGATGGCTCCTTTTTTGTTTTAGGTACATATGTAGTTCTTTAGTATGTCCAATTTATTTGTGTATTTTTCTGAAATGTACGCAGCTTCTAATTTCACCTAAATAAAAAATAAGTAAATACTTTTGAAATATGTTTGCATGGTATTTCCACTGAAAAAACATGCTCTTTCATCACAGTACACCCTCTAGGATTTTCACAGGTATAACTTATTTTACACCTGTACTAGATGATACGACCTCTCTGATAAAAATTAATGTCTCTTTCAAATGCGGTTGGTAGATGTAGCTTCTAACCGTACGCGACCCAATAACAATTAAGTATATTAAAGCTGAACGTTAATTAGGTTTAGGTTATACAAGGTTTTTTTTTACCAATCCCTTCCGCATCGAAATTTTAATAATATAATTTTAAAACAAGCATTGATACTTAATAGAAGAGAGATTTAAACTGGTTTTCAAGTGTGTACTTCCCAATAATTAGGGACTTAATTTTATATTAAGTAAAAAATTTGTATCGTTTTGGTTTGGGAATTAACGCTGCTGTTACGACCCTGTAGTCAAACTACATATGTGTTAAAATTTAAATTCTTCTAATTTGTTTCATTTTTATTTTTTTATACCACTAAATGTTATTATTATTATTATTATTATTATGGTGATGATTATGTTTGCATGGGTCTAATAGTATGTTAGAAACATCGTATTTATTTAAAACGTAAATGTGACTCGTGTAAGCACGATTTTTGCATGACGGTTTTTCGTATCAAGTAAACAGTGAGAAAGAGCTATGTAAATGATTGGCTGTGACCACGTTATTTCAAAATAATACTTGTTTACGCATTGTAGTGATTTCGAAATTACACGTGGTCTTCATGCGTGTGTACATGTAATGACGCATTAGCTTGTTTTAAATGCTCAGTTACCTGTAAGAAATTTTTGGTCATTGAGATAGTCATAGTCGTAGTCAGTCATAGCTGAGAGTCACATCATAACATCTTGTAGAGTTTCTAATACCTTAAGGAAAAGGTATTCCTGTGCTGGAAAGAGTTGCGCATTCGTACGAGGAATAACATGTGTGTTGTTAGTGGTGGTAGCCGTATTTCATCTACTTTCTAAATAATTATTTTCCCTGGAGAACAACACTACTGGATTTGGACAAAGACATTTGATGAAACTATTTCTAAATCGGAACAGAACAATACAAATTGTGCTTTACAGTGAAAATTCTGGACATTTTGTGTTAGCCTTCGTCTGACGTCATCATCCGCCATCTTGGAACGGAACTGAGATTCAGACTGTATCAATTTAGAACTGTTTATTCACAGGACTTGTGTGTTTTCACAATTTTAGGACAATTTTTGGAATCTTCTTCGTAAATTGTAAGTCTTGTTCCATCTATTTACCTTTTCACCGTGTTTTCTAGGGAAATAAATTGTTTTTGTTAAAATTTACAAAGCTTGTTGTCTTCACTCTTTCTTTGTGTTACTTTGAACGAGCCGATACGTAACACTGCATTAATCTACAAAATTCTGGAGAAGAGAAATGTAATGGCTAATGGATTATAGACCATGATACTACAGTGTCATTTTAGCAGTGTGGTTTCTGATTTGAAAAATCTACCTATGTAACAAGGTGTATACGGTAGTGAAACACAATCTGCCAATCAGTCTGTAAAATGTTTAGAATAATTTAAAAACATTAAAACATGATGTGCTTGTACCATCTGCTATAAGCAAATTGACCAGTGGCGATGATCTATTTAGTAACATATTAAGTGGGAATGAACCATGTCATGAAGAATTTGCATCCAGATATTGAAGACTTAAAAAAAGTTTTCAAAGATTGTCAGGAAAATAAAGAAGAGGAGTTTAATGGAGCTTACAAAATGCAAGAATTCAATACTTGTTGCTGCAAAGTGAACAAAAAAAAAAAAAGAAAAATCAAACAAACGATACAAATTAGATTCAAAATATTTACCCTTGGTTGTATTAATTTCGCTTGTACAAATAAAACTATCTAATAACAGACGAACAACCTGAGAGCAGTGAGAATCGTCATCAACTGTGAGAAAGAAATATATTTTTCAAACCCAACTGATAAAATATTATCCATTTCACTATTCTAAATAGATTTTAGTAGGCTAATGCAGCATTTTCGATGGCCTACATAACAATATATCCTACCACATTACAGACAAAAATGGAAGCAATATCTTATTAATACCTTAAGGTCTCTAAATTTTAGAAACGTACTTGGGCAGGAATGACCCTTAATAAAGACTATTGAGCCATCACAGATATTGAATATTATAAACATAAGTGTTATGTATTGTTGCGAGTCTAGGCTCTTACATAAATTAACAAGAAAAGAGTGAAGACATCAAGCTTTGAAAAATTTAACAAATAATTTATTTCCCTAGAAAATCAAGGTAAAATGAGAAAAACAACTTGCGGTTTTACAAATCAAATCCAAAATTAATCCAGGAGTTAAAAAATATTAGTCCTATTATTAAAAAGTCCTATATGAATCTGAGTTCGAGTCTCGATGAAATTCAAAATGAAGGGCGCTGGTGTATGTCATAACCTTCAAAATGCTGTTGAGTCAACAGTTCGTTCTTGAATCACAGAAAATAATATTCCAGTTTTGAATTTTAAATGATTTTCAATAAATGTTTTTGTCCAAGAATTCTGTATGAGCACTTCTATATCTCCAGGGAAAATAATCACTTGAAATTCAATAAAATAAAAATTCAAACCGGTCGCAACAAAACACCTTTAAGTGTCAATAGTTTAGAGCCCGGAGCCCGGAACTGCACTATCTTCTATCAAGACAACAATTATACACTAATTTAAGACGCAAAATAGATTCCCGTATGAGGGTCACTTGGTCACCCAACATAGAAGCTTTTTCGATACCTAACATCACGTACTCCCAGTATGGTCTTAAATGAAATCTATGGTTCTTACTCTGGGAATGAATAAAAAACAATTTTAAAAATGTTGTTTACAAGAGCTGCCATTGTTTCTGACTCAAGGTCAGCAACTAGAGACAATGTTTCTATTACTGGTTGCTTATCAGTAAAATAAAAAATCAGGTCAAACAGAACTGAACTGAGTTTCAAAAAAAAATGTCAAATCCAGTAGACAAAGTTATTACAATAACATGTAATGGAATAAAAAAAATTAAAACTAACAAACAAATAATTAAATTACATATACATAACAGTGTATTTAATTTAATTGTTTGTTTGTTAGTTTTAAAAAAAAATTCTTTCATTACATGGTATTGTAATGTAACATTGACCTTGTCCAAAACTGATTTCATTTCTCCTTGACCTGATTGACTTTTTTATTTTTATTTTTATTTCATCTATGTAAACAGCTAATAATAGCTTCATTATTCTCTATGTGTATAAACCTATTAACAGAATTATTATTCAGGTAAACAAGAAGGAGTAAATATGTTGATTTGGGTGAGGGTTTTGAGGATTATAGACTATTGTGTTGTAAATAAGCAAGGCTCATTAGGTCATTCTAGAAGGTTATTGTCCACTAGGTAATGGTTGTTTTCAGAAAATGCTAATTGTGACCCGAGGTCAAGCAGAAAACTATATTATCTTGTGACTGTAAGGATTTTACCAGTCGTCTTTAACATGTAGCCCTTTAAGTTGTATTATGTTATGAGCAGTTTGGGGTGAATTTTATTTTCTTTAAGTTATTGAATTCAAGTGATTATTTTCTCTGGAATTACAAAAGTGCTCTGATAAAATTCTAGGATATAGACATTCACTGGAATTTATACTGACTTCAAACCTGGAATAATGTTTCTGTGATTCAACAAAAGACTGTTGACACATCAACACTTCGCAGACCATAACAGACACGTCATCGCCTTCAGTCATGGATCTCTTCGGGACTTGAACTGAGTTTTATTCAGGACTTTTTATTACTAGGACTTGTGTCTTTAATTCTTGGATTATTTTTGGATTCAATTTGGAATACCGTAAGTTCATTGTTCTCATTTTTCACTTTGTATTCTAGGGAACAAATTATTTGTTAAATTTTAAAAGGCTTGTTGTCTTCACTCTTTGCTGTTACTTATTTTAAGAGCATAGACTCGTAACAATAAGTCTAGCGTTTTCGCAAATAGAGCAATAATTGCATACAGTGTATATAACCAAATTAAACTCCAAATTGGTAGAATTCAACAATAGTCAGAGATTTATGCAAACGTTTACTGAATCAGATGCAACTTTATTATATATAAAGCCTATAAAGTATCACTTATTTCTTGATTAGCTACACCAAATAATGAATTACTGCAATCAATACTGTGCAAGTCTGTTTGAGACACTATTTGTTCCAAATGTATTTTACAATGATATGATTTTCTTCCAATGTTTAAAGTCGATATAAGCAATTGCAAAGAGGTACTATGAACTGATTAATTATAAGCATTACAATGAAAAGGAGTAGTAAAATCTTTTCACGTTATGACTGTAACTTAATATATATCCGTAGCCTGAAGTCACTTAATATGTAGCTAATCTTTGTTAATCACAGACCAGAAATATCTCTGAGAGGTCCTATTGGCTTTAGTTCTAAATTCTCAGAGAAAGATGGTCACTAACTAAATAAGGACTAAAATTAAACAACGCCATTTACAAATTGCAAATTAGCAGATCGGAAAGACAAAACAGAATGCAGCATGTAAACTTTAAGAATAAAAATAAATTGACAATCAGACACGAAAGGTTCTTGGAGGAAATAACGAGAAAGACGTAAAACCATTCAAAGAACACGTTGATAAGAAAGAAATAGTTCTAAATCCGATACATATACTGCTTTTCTAGATATATGCCACCAATCATAATGCTACGGAACCATTGCAAGATATACGACAGCCAGGAAGCGAAAGACCAGGTGATGTTCTGCAATATTTGCCACGTGATCTGAACAAAGAATAAACTCAGAGATAAATACATTAGAAGCTAACATGAAAGCAATAAAGAAATCCATATAGGGTCATAGTACTTTACGATCACAGCAAGAACAAATAAGAAATACTTAAATAAGTCTAAACGATGAAGAGACTAGAAAATTTGTTAATGATTTTCAAAGCTCGTATACTTTTTATTCGAAAATTAATGAGTTAAATATAATCAAAAATCTAAATAAAATGCAATAAAACAAAACTGAGTAATAATGTGATTAGATATATAAATTCACTTTACAGTGATAATATAAATAATCCGAAATATCAGGATTTAACAATTCACAAAAATGAATTAACTGCCGGAATGGAAAATGTCATAGAGCAAAGTGAAAAGGTTCTAACAGATATCAATGCAGATCGTGAATTTGTTAATAATATTGGCACTGTGCAAGGTAGTATAGGCAAATTACATAAAGGGCGAAACGATTATGAGAACATTCGAATGATATATATATATATATATATATATATATATATATATATATATATATATATATATATATATATATATAGGTATGTTTTCATGGTCAGGCACCGAAACTTCAGAGATAGCTTTAACCTTTACTTATACAGGTTTAACTTGACCGTGTCCTGCAATATGTCCTAAAAATGTAACACAAGCTTCACAAAACCCACTTTTGCGTAAATTAATTGTAAAACGTGCCTCACTGAGTCGAACAATGAATTTCTGGATAGTTTCAGGGTGATCTTTTCAGACGCCGATGTATGCAATAAGGTCATCAATATTTGTTGACGGAGAATTTTTCATACCAAATGGCTTCAATTTATGCTCATAAAGTCCATCAGAAGTTGCAGCTGCCGAAATTTCTGTTGCTCTCTCCGTGAGTTGAATCTGCCAAAAATCCTCTAGAAAGTTTGAATTTCCTCAATATTTTACATTTCCAATTATGTTAATGCAGTCATCGTTTTTATTTAATATTGAAAATGAATTTGTTTTCGTGACACTGTTCACGCTTCTGTAGTAAGTTCACATTCAGTACTAGAATACATGGCGAAATCCAATTAATTTTATTTTGTTCAATAAAAACATTCCCCAGCAAATATTGAATTTCGTTTGTAATACATCCCTGCTTGAGAGGATTCATCCAGTAAGGATGTTGAATCTACAGTTTCAACATCATGGTAGATTTTATTTGTTCGGATTGGAACATCTGGAAATAAGTGCTTATACTCCCTAACAGCTGCTTTAAACCATTCTTCTCTAGTGGCTGTAGATGTGAAAGTTCTGGTCTACTATTTCCGAATTCCAGAGACTGACTAAACCAAAATCAATACAATCCAATAGCACACCATCGTTTGAATCCTCGTTTGTGTGGAACAGGTAAAACTGAATGAACCGAATGATAGGCTTATCCCTATCAACATACTCCTTTAACATATTTATATGGCACAGTTATTTCTTTTTCGACCTTCTAGAAGTTTTGATGATGTAATTTAAGTCACTTCATTGTTTTTATCTTTATCGAGATTATAATACTTAGCCTGGACTTTGAGGTATGAGCAACAGAGTCAGAACCTTATCACCAGGCTTTTGTTTTAGTGTGGTTTGTTTTCATTTTTTGAGAAAATAGAGTGAAGATTGTTTCCTGCTACTTCACAAACAGTTGACAACTTATATTTAAAGTCAGAGACACAATCAAGAAAATTAATCTCCGAATCCACTGTTGGAAGACGTTTCTGTTACAAGATCATCAATGATCCACGGATAGTATGTGCAAACACAAGTTCAAAAGGACTAAAACTGGTACTTTGACAAGTAGAACAAGATCTTAAATATTTAGAAATACCACTCTTAATTTGCGGCCATTGAAAATGATTTAAAATCTTGTGATAAATCTCACTGACACCTAAATGACCTGCCAAGGGAGGTTCATGGGCCAAACTAAGAATTTTGTCTCTTCGGAACAACAATTTGACAGTTCACCGACCCCACTTTGTTTACAAAATAACAGGTTAGTACGTGGGTGACTTCAATTTTGCTAATAATAGTCTTCTGAAACAAGCAGAAGATGTCACGACCTTTTTTCCTGTTCGACGACAAGTGAGTGTCGTTTGTCACTCCGATTAGAAGTGATAATGAGTAGTAGAAAGAGGATCCCTATGATAAATACCTTTTGAGTCACCAAATCCTGGAGGAAAAGCGACATCATCAAAAGACTGACCAAGTAATCTGTCACTTAAACGAATAATTTCATTCTCAAGAGCTATTTTTATCATAGCTCTAGTAACTGCACAAGCTGGGCATAAACCAGGAATTTTAATTTCTGTAGGATCGCTTTTATCCAAACAAGGCTTGTCAGTTACAAGTTGATTTACCACAACCTTATCTCCAGCTCAGTCATGGCCTAGCAGTAAATGAACACCCTCAATGGGCAAAGAAGTCACAGTTACGACTGTCACAGGTCGTGAAACTAACAATGATGATAAAATTAACAAAGAAACATTCTACTTCCTGAATAAGAACACTATCACTAGAAGTAGATATTTCACATAAATGCATATTATCTGATAATAAAAGACTGTGAGACATTCGTGTGTCTCTTCATATTTAATAGGGATAGGATTAGCAGAATTACCAATAAGTGATAGAGAATCTTTCGGCATGAATGGTTCATAAGTTTCCAGATTAAAATCAGACTGTGGTTTGTTTGACCCATCAAATGTGTTGCTTTCAATGCATAACCGTTATCTTGACCGGTTAGAAATAAAAAGCATTTGTAATAGCTCTGTCTTTATTATGTCAATTATTTTATAGTTTATAACAATCAGAAATAACATGTTCTATTTTCTTGCATTACGTGCATGTAGGAATGGATAAAAATTTCTTATCAGTCTTTTCAGAAGTTTGATTACTTGTGTCAGATTAAGATTTGTAAGTACTCGAGTGAGACTGTGATATTTTGTTATTAGAAATCTACTGAAAGGAAATCTTACTGACAATGTAATGTTGTGAATCAAGGAATAATCGTCAGCTGTAAGAGCAGCATCTTCCAAACTTCCTACCATTTACTCATCAAGACAGGTCTTGATATCACTAGATGCAATTCTTGAACTCTAGTATGATTTGTTAACGTTTATCGTAATCTTTATTAACCTTTCTAGATGCACACCACCATCAAATTCGAGTGTTTTTCCCAATGCAAATTCGACATAGGTCTGGTCAGTTGCTTTTCTACAATTTCTAAACCTTCGTCTATATGCCTTATATATCAACTCATAACCCTTCAATATACTTTCTTTAACCAAATCATAATCAGTACTTGCTTTTACTGACAATGAAGTATAGATTTCACGAGTTTCGCCAATAAGAACACTTTTCGAATACGAAATTAGAGTACTCTCGGGGCCATTTAATATGTTCAGGCATTTCTTAAATACCCCGACAAAATTTATTCTTTTTTCTTTAAAATAGGGTACTAGCCTAATATTTTTGGTAACATCAAAACCTGATTCTTCGTGAGAAGAGTGTTTTCCGCTTGTTATTTTCATTTCTTTAAATTTCAATTTAATTTATCTGTCTTCTTTTTCTGTCTGCATCTCTGCATCTATTTTTTTTCTTTAGCATTTGCATCTGCATTTGTCTTTGCATTTGAGTTTCTTCCCTTTCTCTTCTTTTTCTCCTTCCTTCCCTGTTTGTGGATTTCCATAATTTCTTTATTAAGTTGAAATTTTCTTAGCTCTATTTCCATTTGGTTTTTTGTTTAAATTTCAGTTCTATTACTTTCATTTCAGTGCACGAAACAGATTTACCAATTAAACTCTAAGCACTTGTATAAAAAATTTCCGTTTCCGCCATATATGCTGTGAAATATTGTTTCTTCCTGGGTCTAACTGGAAACAAAACTCTTCATTCATAATGACAATGTGAAAGCTTTATGGTTTCTCTATATGAAATCATAGGATCAAGAAAGTTCGTAAAATTGAATTTAAATTTCATAAACAAAAATTGAATTATCCTCAAAAACTTGTCAGAAATTTATATCCTGGATGAGCCCTCAAATTCTGCTACGACTCTATGGTGTTCAATTAAGCAACAGAAAGAAGCAAAATCAGCAAGTTTAATTTAATTATCTAAGTTATAACATAATATTTTATGAGGAACTTGCAGAAGTATTAATTAAATCCAAAACAATCCTAACAAATTATGCATAAGTCCAAAAGACTCGAGTGTTCCGAATGTGCTGGTCTGCCAAACATCCTGATTTGTCACAATGGCATTGTCTAGAACTGCTTTCAATAAAACTTCACTATAGACCATGAATAGCATTTTAGTCCAATGAGCACTTTGTACTCCGAATGAATAAGCCAAACAAATGTTTCCTCTCAATTATATCTCAGCACAACAATAAACACATCTGCAGACTGATGCTAAACAAAAACATAGCAAAAAAGAACGAATTAAATGTCCAGCTAGATATACACCATATAGCCCTAAAACGCAATTTGTCCCTACTTCCTACACAAAACCCCAAGATGTAAACGATCCACCTGACCAATCCATGCAATGTGAAATAACTTAATTATTCTTGCAATCAAACTGACCTCACCAACCAATGAGAAATTACTCCAAAATTGACAGCAGGTTCAATATATAGGTTGTAAACACCTATTTATAGTTCAATGTCTTTAAAATAGAATATTCACCCCTGTACAAAACATTATCTCTGTCATATTGTTTATGGATAATTACTACAATTTACAGTCATGAAAATAACATGAGAACAAATTATATAGAGAAGACAGGTTATGGTGACGATATTATTATTGACAGGTTTGATAGTGTTATCGATTTCCTGAGGCTCTATAGGCCTATCTCCAAAACAAAACCCAAATACTAATTTATATTGATGATATTAGTTGCAGGACCTTATGTAGTTTACTTTTTGAGATAAATTACATTTATTTGAAGAGGACATCAACTGTGTTGACGCTTTATTTACATCTGTTCATAACAAAATGCAAATTAACATGTTTAGCAAGGAGAGAAAGAATTTGTCCAGTACTTTTAAATAACCAATTCATCACACTACCATAATATCTAATAGTTGGAGCTAGGAAAGAAAATTTAGATGGAGAAGTGATTGTTTCACAGTATAAACGAGAGAGAGAGAGAGAGAGAGAGAGAGAGAGAGAGAGAGAGAGAGAGAGAGAGAGAGAGAGCAGCTGTTGTTAATGTCATTCATGTGGCGCTAGGTATAGCAGCTCTATAACCTATTCTTTGAATTCCCCGCATGCAATTTAGGTTCTTAAGATTATTTTCATTTTATTATTATTTACAAGTGTTGAACTTTTGTCCATTATTGTAGATTTTAATGATCATTTGTAATGTTGCATAATTAAATTTTGCCAATGATTGTAGATCATATTTTAATATAATGATCATTTGTAAACTCATGACTTTATTTACAGTTTGGGGTAATTTTCCATTAAAATCATGAAGTTTTTTCAGAATAGGTGGTACGTTTTAAGGTTGTTTTCATTAGAATTATTTATTCTTTTTAAAATCTGTCTAAAAGAATCAGTATTTTAGTTGTGCTTAATGATAATTTGAGAGGATTTATTAATTTAAATTATTCACTGGAAGTAAAAGTGCTTAGTGACTTTTGGACTTCAACACTATTTTGGGATTAATGTGAATTCATCAAAGGACATTCTGGATTTTATCATTATGATAAGTCAAGACGGTTGGCACTTTAGTTCATCCAAGACTGTTGGCACATCAGCACATTCAATACTAGAACTCATTCGGAACATTCTATAATTTTGGATATGCAATAGAACTTTTTGGACTTTTTGTGACTTAATTCACAATACTGTAGATTCCTTTTAAATTTTCACTTTCTGCTCTAGGAAAATAAATTACTTGTTGAAGTTTACTAAACCTGTTGGTTTCGTTTATTCTGTTATTTAGTTTAAGACCTATAGAGCCGTAACACTAATTATTAAAATTAATGAAAAACAATTTTGATAATATGCTATGTGCACAGAGTTTGCACAATCAGTGTGAATAATCAATGTCCTCTTCCTGTTAATATCCTATTGGCCAACAATCTTTGTGAATCAATACACTATTCGTGTCGCTATTGGCCAATGATCAGTGTGAATCAATATTCAATGCACGTCCATTCCCTATTAGCCAATAATCAGTCTGAATAATTAATGTACTCTTTGCGTCTAGTCACAAATGGCTAATAAGCGTTAAACTGTATCAGAATCTCTGACGAAAATTATATATATGCTTTACTTTTATTCCCTTCTCCCCCAAAACTTATCATCTTGATTTTACCTTTTATTCATTCTAAAATCAAAGATGACCAATGTCGATTATTCTTGTTTCAACGTTCGTAAAAGTTCGACATAACTCAGGTCACAGATTACCAAAATGCTATGAGACCGATTTTGAAGCCATACATTCAGGACCTGACTTTAAATATGTCATCAATCAGATCTTGAAGTCATAAATTCGGGTCCTAACTTTAAAGCCATAACAGAACTATGGATAAAAGCATACTCCATTATGTGGTGCTTCTTTTCGATAGTATTACACATGTGAAACCTCTCCAATAATAAGACATGATGACTTTACATACAATAAGAAACAGCAGTTTTATGTATTTCTTACACATGAAGTGTCGTGTATTTATTTGCTTTTATTCGATATGTGTATCACGACTGTAACTTCATTTTCCGATGATCGTTGACTGACGTGTATGAAATAATAATGAAAAATAGCAAGGACTGTTATATGCCCAAGCTTTGCATCTTTTAGTTTAGCTGAGTTATTAGAAATTGAAGTTTGCATCAAAACAGAGGTAGTAGTTTTGGAACCCTGTAATTTGATAACGCAGATATCATAGCAAGTGTTCCACCGGGGAATCAAGTGTATCCTTCCAGGCATGTGTATCGCCAGCTTCTGGGGCAAGGTACACTCCAAAAAGTCGCAAAAACGCACAAAGTGTGTAAACGGGGAACTTCCAAGGAATCATGTTTTAACATTGTTGAATGCTAAAATGTTTTGTAAAAGCAAGATTTTACCCTTTTCCCAACTGAGGACTTCCTCCAATGGAGGCGTGTCCTCAGTACGTTGGTGTGTAATTTCATGGATGCCCTCGATTTACACCATTATAGAGCGCGCACACATATACACATACACACATATCACTTCATTTCTCCTTCCCTTTATCTACAAGACGTTATATCGGCTCACATCAACAACACACATCAAGAATACTGATTTATTTTTTTTAGTTAAATGAAGGACGGTCAATTATTAGTGGCACGCCATTCTCTTCTCCATCAGAGGTCTTCAAAGAACTCGGTGGAGTCGGCTTTAATGACTATTTACATTTTGAACAGAACTACTTGAACACCTGTGACTGTTGTGTACAAGGTTTTATAGACATCTAATCTGACATACGATAAAAATCTATAAATCATATAACTTTGAAATGCCTCCCACGAATTATGCTTCCTCGTTCAATCAAAATACTAATATATATGTATCTGTGCATGTATGTATGTATGTATGTGTGTATGTGTGCGTGCGTGCGTACGTACGTAGATATGTAGGTAGGAAAGTAGGTAGGTAGGTATGCATGTATGAATGTAAAGAATTGCAGGTGTGATTCAATTACGATAGTCACAAGAAGGCATATCTTTTAAGTACGGTTAAAAAGAAAAGGTTCATTTTGTATACAACGTACGAAGCTTGGAATCCCCTATCCACCCATTCAATCTCCACCCCTTTTATTCCTTTGGAAGAAAGCGTCTCTGTTGCGCAGTGCAGGTGTATGAATTCTAAATTCCTGACATTCAGGTAAATGTTATGGATTCCAGGAAAACATCTTGTTCTTTAAAATAATGCAATACTTCCCTGTGTATTCGGATTGGCTGACACATAACTGTACATTTCTAACCATTAACGATGTGCACTTAAATATGTACCCTTTTCAACAATGCAATTTCATGATTTAAAACGAAAGTATAAAGAAATTTATTAAATAGATTTGAATGTCTCAAATATCACGCTGAAAGAGTGATTTCTTATTATCTGCTTTGCCGATTTGTTAGATTTTGTCTGAGATAATGAAATAGTAGTAAACAGACCGTGAAAATATATTTTATAAGACTCCAGCCACCGCTCCGCCCGCTGTTATTTGATAAACACTGCTCAAAATGATAAAGAACAATATACATATACGTTACTCATTTGTTTATCTATCTATTTATCTATCTACCTACATCTTATTTATATCTGGTTTCCTAAATTCATCCTCGATTTTGCAACAGGTTTTAATATTGGTATATAATGTAAAGATTTATGAAATAACCTATCGTACTCTACTTTCAACCAACGACGTCCATATTATTTATATGAACGAATTATAAAGATTATTATCCATTCCGCTACCATTACTATCGACCTATCACTCTGGTCATTATATATCAAAATTGGCATTGCACTCCAGCCGCCAGTATAATAACCGGATATAATAAATAAATACCATCCAGACTCGTGCACCTAGTTTTCGATGTATCAAAACCGATTCCTCTACCATCGACAGCGGTGAAAATTTGGCCACTAGTTAGCGATTTGTTGATCCAAGCGTGGTTTTGTTGCTGCATATTCCATCGATGTCAGTGAATTCAACCAGGTTCTTAACTGCAAAGTCGCCTTCTAATTTGAAAATAAGATCTTGAATGCCCGCATTAAATGTTTTAAGTTTACAAGTTTGACCTTCAAGATTCACATGCTCGCCTCGATCCACACCAACAATAATACGACTGGTAAACTCATTTAAATCCGCTTTGGTGGCAAATCTACTTAAATCTACATCAGCACCATGTAGTCGTTCAGAGTAACGTCCGTAAATGTCAACAGACATTTTATGTAATATTAAACTTACTATAATGTAAAATCAATTGTTTTGCTGGGTTGTTGAACGCTGAAGTGCACACAACGCTTCAATGACAAGATGAATGCATATGAAACCATCTAACCGAGTTTGTACTAGTTTAGTCTAATAAAATAACGGTTATCGCCCACGTTCACAGTGCTTGGATAAATAATTCACAACTTCAGCTGGTGGTGCAAGTCCATATGAGTCAAAATGCAAACGATTTTGAAGTGTTACCACGTATGCGACCCAATGAGTACCAGGACTTGTTGTTAAATCGAGATTGACGATGCCGATTTAATGTGTACATGGCACCATCGATGCAATTTTATTGCTCATAAACAACACCACAAAAAATATTTAATTGATTTTGCCATGGAGGGTAGATAAAGATTGGTGAACGCCGTGATCATCTATCACCGAGTAATCGAAGACCTTTGCCTGGTAATCGAATGCATTTTCATTTTATATGCGCCCACCAATTGCGTTCAAAGCGCCATACTGGTGCAGTTGCGACAGCCAATAACGCTGCAGCATTTGCAACCACTGGAGACGCTGCTGCCAACTGTGATGGAATCAAGAAGTGGCAATATTCCACCGGTCTTCTGCATTTGCGACATATCTGACTTGGATAATAATGTTACTGAGGTGTTATTGTGTTTGACCGTATTAAGCTGAGTGAGCTGTGTTTGGGTCAACCACACGGGGAAATTTCCAGTTCATTTTGCCGAAGAAACTTTCAGTGTGACCCCACAGTTGTGTTTGATTGCGATTTTTATATTTTCCAATTAATTTTCACTACGAATTTTCCACAGGTGCATCGATTACCCTCTTTCAGCCACCAGCACCTTCCAACAACACCGTTTTGTCAGAAAGTATCCCAGCATAATATTTATAATTAACACTGCCAGCGGGAAGTGCACTGACACGTGCATGAAAATACATATATACAACGGACTGTCTAAACAATTCCAGATGTTCTAGTGAAAAGTAATAAATTGGGTATAACGTACGAAAGCCTTGTTGGGAAATCTGCAGACCAGTGTCGATGTTTTGATGCCACTCCATATACGACCATAGATAGTGATATGCACGTACAATATAATTAGCATTTGTGTAGTTAAACTGAATTTTTTCAGAGGGTTCCAGATGACCGTTTAATCGTAAAGAAACCTCAGTCACTTGTAAGTGGTCAAATACCATTTTGTTATGCTCTTGGTTTTGGTGCAGTAAGACCATGTTTAGTGCTTATTTGCCCTGTAAACATTCCCACAATAATAGTTGGTGGGTGAACATCAGTGGTTTGAGCAAGAAACGGCAGCTTTGAATCGGTTTCAGATTGCATAAACGATAACAAGAATGATTCTGAACTTAGTGAAGTTGCTGGGAAGGGCATCCACAAAGTTAATGTTGACAACTCAGCTTTTCCATCAGTACCTCCTATGCGCCAAATTGCATCGTTAAAATTGTTCTTACGGAATAAGGTGACCGTGTGTTGGGCTCCAACAATAACCTTGCGAACATCTCTATAAAACCTAAATATGTAATTAAGAGGAATTGCACACGAAAATTTCAATGAAGTTCCAATGAGTTGTGATCGAAGCTGAGAAAATCCAAGGTCGAAATCAGGATAAGGAAACGGTAAATTTTGTACAGCTCCATCAGCATTGCCGGCAGCATTTCGAGGCCGTCTAAGTATATTTAGTCTATTTTATCTACATGATCATTTACATCTTTGACAAACATCATTGTTGGACCAGCTGTTCTCTTGTAATCATCGCTATATCTGGCAAGTTCAATAATTGTTGTTGCCAAGTCAACATTGTCCAAAATTGATTCGATTTCATTTCCATCGTTGAAATATCGTGCACTGTTAAACAACGCCCTTATACCGTTGTTGACAAATCCCACTTGTGCAGTTGCACCATAATTGTTATTGCGTCCTGTACAACTTCCAAAAATGCCTCACATGGAAAGAAAAACCATGACGTGTCCTGTACTTGCAATTCTGTTTTTAATTGATTGTGACTCCTGGTGGGATATGATTGCTTCAATCCACTAACACAGGCGCACCCATATCAAATGCTGGCTCAGATATATATTTGATCTGAGCCATACTGATAATATACATTATTGATTTTCTTTAATACTGATGCGTTACATCTCCACTCTCCATTGCTAGATTTGCAAGTGCTGAATCTAAACAAAGTTGTTGAGTGATTTCATTCGATCCTCAGCAGCACTTTGTTTTGGCAATTTGTGCAGCGCGTGAGACTCTAGCTCTAAGCACCTTGGATGCGCTAGCAAATAATTCACGAACAATAACACTGATGCCAGTTCTATAATATGTCACGCACATAGGTTTCTCGCGTTAATAATGCGAATGGATTTCACACGTCCACGTATGGCTGTCATTGTTATGTTTAAATTTCAGGTCGATCTATAATGCATGGTTGTATTGTCAATGTTTCACCGCGCAAACCAACAAAGTGAAAGTCTTGATCCACAAAAGAAAAAGTAATATGTGTCACCCAATTATTATGGCATAGAAGATACACTGACGCTGGTACGGGCGTAATCCATATCAAATCACCTGGATCACGGTTGGTGAAAAACCAAACAATATATAACCCTTAAAAACTACGCCTGTTGTTCAGACCTGCTTTCATAACAAAAACTGTTAAACCGGCTTGAGTCGTTGAGATAATCCTCACAGTGTCAGGTGCGATATGATATCAAGTCCGATTATGTTCATCAATTAAAATTTGCTTATTTTCGAGAATATAATTTCTTGGGCCATGAAGTTAAATAGATGCCGATCAATGTCAGTAAGCAGTTCCAGTTCGATTTTGGTTTTGGGCAACAATGCATCCCAACCCATACCCGGTGGCGAGAAGTAATGCATAGGATCGAGAGGTACACGTGCATGGCAGTATCATGAAATTTTTCAAACACATTAGCGACCAACATCATATCAGTGCGAAAAAACACAGATCATGAAAATCACCCAAGTTTTTGTACTCGAATGCTGACCAAACTTTCCTTGAGTATTCGTAATCACTTTTTGAAATACCTTCACGTGAAAACAAAGAATACAACGCCTCCATCGTGTAAGCAAATTTATTCCAGTCACTCGTGTACTCGTCCACCTTTTCTCGTTATCAAATCCGTATTAATCCGATAGTATCGATTAGTGATTACATTTTCCACCTTCAGCTTCTTCGCTAACTTGTCCAGGACGACTTGACAAAATACAATGAATCGATAAACTGCAATTGTCTTAGCCGAAAAGTCATGTATTGCTCCATGTTGTAGGGGATCACGCTTATTGGTGTGTGTGATGCCATAACTGCTCTTTTCATTATTAAGTGGCCACCATACCCACGCAAGTTACGAAGCACCACGGGGACTTTTGTTTTGTTTCGATCTACGTGCGCACCAGCGATGTGACAACAATCACGAACTTCGTCATCAGTGGAAGCGAAAGCTTTTTCACAAATCCAGCAATGAGTGGCTGCAGAGAACTCACGAATGTTATCATCAGTCGTAATCATGACTGGTGGTGAATAGAGCTGCTGCCGAATCCATTTTGCTGTAACGTCGATTGATTTAAGAAGGGCCTCATCTGTGTCTGGAGTATCCTGAGTGGCAATGTAAAAGGCGGTTTCTGCCTCACATTTTGACATAGTGTTTTCTTCAGATTGTTCGTGTCAAGATACAAAATGTACGACGATGGAAGATGTCACTATAACAGGATAAGTCATGAGATGCATAACCATTCTCTCCTGTTTTGAAGACAAAGTAGGTAATGATCTAATTAGAGGGTATAGTTCATTGAATAATACAAATAGTGCATGGAGGTTCTTCTTTTCAATAGCTTTACCCGTATGAAACTTCTCCGATAACAGGGCATTATCACTTTACATTCAGGTATACCAACAGCAGTTTCATGTATTTCTTAAGCATAAAGTGTCGTGCATTTATTTGCTTTCATTGGAGATGTTCACATTCTCATCACTGTTAACTCGTGTACGAAATAACAATGAAAAATGCCAGGGACTGTCATATGCACCAGATTTGTATTTTATAGCTCAGTTATTCGTATTTGATGTTTGGATCTAAAAAAGAGGAATATTTTTTGGAACCCTTTAAATTGATGGCGAAAATTTTTCCTCAAGTTTTCCAACCGGGCAATCGAGAGTATAGTTCAAGGCGCGTGTATCGCCAGCTTCTGAGGAGTGGTACACTCCAAAAGTTGCAAACACGCATCATGTGTGTGTGTGTGTCTGATTTGAATTTTTAAATTAGCTTTAACAATTCTCCAGTCATATCGCTACAATGTCTGCATTGCGTCTATTTATAGCGATGTCAGGCACTAGGACATCATCCTGCAGACATGTAGCATCATGTCCCACCCAGTCTTATTATCCTGACATAAAGGCCGACCAGTCCTAACACTAACCTCTTAATGCTGCGCGCCAAGCGAGGCAATTGCTAGTACTATTTTTATAAGTCTTCACCAAACGTATAAACGGGGACCTCCCTAAAATCATGTTTAAACATTGTTCAAGGCTAAAACTGTTTGTAGAAGAAAGATTTTACCCTTTTCCATCCGAGGACGTACTCGGTGAGGACGTCTGCAGCAGCAGGCAGGGTGAACAGACCACTTGTCTGAATCGTCATTTGTCTAAAACATAAGATTCCTGCGAAGGCTGAAAAAACAATGTCAATAACGTTAAACTGAAGCCTCTAACCGAGATTATTTCCATACGGTTAAAAACGGATAATAAATCGTTTGGGTTAGCTCATTTTTGTTATTCCATCGTTGACTCTTTGTTTTTATTTTAAAGTGCGTTTTGTTTACTCGCCGGGTCACTCAATATTGGCTGTTCAGCCTGCTGCTATAAATTAACCAAAGATTTTATCCAGACCTATACGATATCTAGATCTTGGGTCATGTAAATTTATTGTAATAAATCCGAACGGAACAGCTTGTGCTTTTGAAAAGAAGTTTTTAAACTTGATCATGTCCATATCCCCTGAACACCAAGTATAATAAATATTTTGTAAGGTATAATTATCTACTCCATTAAACACGACTAAAATATTGCAGTTATCTCTGATCACTTTTGGAATTTGTGTATATCGCTGAGTAACATAGATCACGTCAGTATTTTTATGTCTACCTCGAGTAAATATCCGAGCTGGATTTGATTGTTTATCTAACATAATATCGTCATATACTACGAGGTTATTAATAAATCCATCTAGGTCATCTACAGATGGGGCTTCATCAATATCAGTAATAAAGTCAACAACATCATTACCGTCTTCATTCAGCAATTTTGCGTTTTTATTAAAATCTTTAAGTACTTCGTAACATCGTTGATCATCTACAGACGGTGCTACCAAATATAATTTATCCCACTTGAGCCATCGCATTATCAGATTAAGTAATAATTGTGTCTTACCAGATCCAGATGGGCCTATTATGATCATTCTGATAGAATTCGGTAGTGCTGGATGGTGTTTTACTGGTTCTTGTTTTCGTGTCGCAGAAAAGTCAATTATATCCATATAATAAATAATATGAATTTATATTGCGTTCGATGCAGAGCACCTACCCATACCACTGAATTAACAACAATAACAACAAAAAATAAAAGACGTGCAATCACAGGTAAATGTGTAGAATGTGGCACAAAAAAAAATATAAATTTATTCCTCTTGACTTGTCAGTCAACGGTGGAGAAATCGCCGCTTCATTAGGAAAATTGCCAGGAACTCCATGGGCTAAATATCCGGGGGAAAAACATCTTCCTGGATATAATTATTGTGGTCCTGGAACTCGATTTGATATCCGACTTGATGATCAAGATCAACCAAGACCAGGAGAGTATCCAATAAATAAGATTGATCAAGAGTGTCATGTTCATGATATTGCGTATAAAAGTAAAGATTCACAACAACGGCATCTCGCAGATGTGAAATTGATTCATGTATTAAATTCTATACCCAATAAATCTGTCACAGAAAAACTCGCTAGGTTTCTAGTAAAAACTGCCATGAAAGGTAAAATAATGCTAGGGGCTGGTAACTAATTATATAACTATTATAATGGAATCCATTTATTATAGCCCAAGAGGATATTGGAGGGGCAGAGCAGCGATTAGTAAACTTGCTGAAGCAGCAAAAGTCTCACGTTCTGTTGCTGCAGCTTGGTTAGCACGACAGGCAATATGGCAAATTTATTTACCACCACCTAAAAAAAATTCAGTACGCACATTTTGATGTCAGCACCCCTAATGAAGCTCATCAAGCAAATATTTTATTTTTACCACATGACACCATTAAAATTGGTAGACGTCAATCACGCATATACAAATACGCATTGACTGTCGTTGACGTTGCAAGTAGATATAAGGAAGCGGAACCATTATCAACAAAGACAGCATCTGAAGTTGCATCTGCGTTTGAGCGAATTTATCAACGTGGTGGTCTACGATGGCCACAATTATTACAAGTTGATCCTGGCAAAGAATTTCTTGGTGCAGTATTGTCGTTGATGAAGAAACATAACGTTAAAATCAGATGAGGACACACTGAAATTCATCCTGATCAGGCAATCGTTGAACGATTTAATCGAACACTTGCTGAGCGGTTATTTGGATATCAATACGCAAAGGAAATATCTACTGACTTTAAGTCCGGTGAGAGATCTCGTAAATGGGTTGCAAGATTACCAGGTGTGATAGCTGCTTTGAATAATGAAATTATTCGTGCAACTTCCATGAAACCTTCTAATGCAATTACAAAAAAATATATACCAATACAACGCCGTGAATCTTCCTCTCAACCAGTATTAGGTAATGTAATTGTAAGATATTTATACGAACCTGGTGAACTTGAAGGTGGTAAGAAAAGAGCAACTGATCCTATCTGGAGCGTGACTACACATAAAATTTCTAGCGTGGTTAGATCCACGGGTAGACCTGCAATCTACAGACTGGATTCGGCGGCTCCTCAACGTGGATTTGTGCGTGAACAATTACAAGTAATTCCTAAAGACACACAATTCCCACCACCTTCACTTATGTAAATTAGCACCAGGGCGTCCAGCGCCCCGACGTCGATTGCATTCAAGACAGGTCAGCATCACATTATCACGTGTATGACCAAGATCACTATTAATTCTGTCTACGGTAAATTGTCTTGGATTATTATTTGAATATTGCCATAACATATTACAGTTACAGCTTGCACAATGATTATTCTGTCGTTGTTTTAGTGTTATAATAAATTCAGTATCAATATCAAAGTCACGCTTATTTTTTTTTGGTCACATTGTTTATAACCAGATAGTTTTTTTCTTATTATGTCATTACTAACAGTTTGATTATTATTTTCTGTAAAATTCATAATAACCCTATGTAGTTGAGATATTCTTCTGACTCGAGATACTGCGAGATAGACTAAATTTGACCATTCGATCCGATCATCGACAATCCAGATATTTGTATCAGAAATAGTTAATCCTTGTGACGAGTGAATCGTTATAGCGTATCCTAACGTCCACGGCGATTTATCCATGCTCAGCGCATTCTCAACAACATCAACAGCAACCAAAACAATATCATTCAAGACAAGATTTTGTATTCCACCATCAGGAATTTCAGCTTCAATGTTCTGTCGTCGAGTATCTGCTGGGCAATAACATAATGGTACAGGCAGATTTGAAAACTTTTCTTTATATAACGTAAATAATTTCTCCTGCAGTTCATCACGAACTATTTTTCTACTTGCGACTATCAAATCAGCAGGTCTCCATAAATTCAAAAAATCATTCATAGTAGTTTCTGGAATTACTTTACGCATCATCTCACATCGTATTTTATCTGGCTGTAGTCTGATTAACCGTTTAAGTTCTTTCAGCGGTTCATCAATAGCTCTATGGTCATCATTTATTTCTTCATAATAATCTACATTATTCTTCAGCCATTCATGTGGTGACTGTCCAATAGAGGGTGGTGGTTGACCATGATCACCACACATTATTACAGTAGTATTCTTTGTCAATAACCATTCAAGGAATATTTTTAATATTTCTAACGACACCGTGTCCACCTTGTCCCATATAATATACTTAGGTATATATTTCTCACCCATTCGCTCAGGAGTCCATGTGTCTCCGCACCATCTGAAGAAACTATGATATGTACATGATTTTCCTCCTCGTTCTTTTATTTCTCTGGCGAGTTTATGTGTCGGTGTCAAAACAATTATATCTGAATGGTTGTTCAGGAATAATTTAATCGCACGAGTTGTTTTACCTGAACCACCGCATCCATTAAGATAAACAGTCTTATGTCTAGCCACAGGATCATATACAGATGGTGCAGATGACTTTGATACTTGATTATTATTTTTGTAATATATTTCCTTAATTTCAATGTCGGCAGATTCAGAATAACTGAGTATATTTTCTTGTTTTATTCTCCAAGACCCCCATTGACCATTACCAAGTAGCGGTTTTAATAAATCTGTATATTTTTTATGTATACAAAACTCTGACAGCATAACGAGAAAATCTATTTATCATCGACAATAGATTTATCGAAACATAGGCTAGCATTGAAGATCTTAAGTGAGTAAACTGCGGTGAGTCGCCATCAAGACAGCTCACAATTGTGCCTAGTTTGGTTCGATCTGATAAATAAGCATTACATTGGCTTATAAATGTGTTTTTCTCCGTTGTATCAGCGATTATAAAATCGAGTTCAGCATCGTCCATAATTAATCTTGTACAGTGTCGTTTATGGTCGTATGATCCTCCTTGTGTAAATTTACCGATTATCTTTCTACCAAGATCTTTTGCAAGTTTCTCATCGTGCTCGTCCCTGCATTTACGTATATTATTAGTAATTTTAATAGTGTCATCTTCATTGAGATCAGGAAATTCTTTCCTGGCATCATCAATACTAAATCTATCCGGTTTTGGTAACCAAACTTGTTTCTGTGACCGATACGATATAATTGCTTCACTCACCTGTAATGATATTAAAATTCCAACATCAAGCATATATCGTAATAGTACTATTGGAACCCAACATTTTTCTGAAAAATGTCTTCCAAACCAAGCATAAGTAATCGGATGGAGATTTTCTGTAAACTCGAATGATTCTATATATGCGAATCCGGTTAAGTCAAAATCTGGTAAGGGTCCGTTCATCGCAACTCTGGTCATCTCGTGTGATGGATGTCCAAATCTCTTAAAGTATTCAGAACATTCTCCGTATCCAAGAAAACTTCCAGGATAACACGCTACCACGTCAACGGAGATAACGTAGTTTTACTTGTATTTAGTATTCCATAATCCACCGTGTCCATATTCTATACAACTTTTCTGGACATCTTCAATAAATTCCAATCGTGTCGGTTTCCATAAATTTTTCTCTTGAGCAAAGTGAGCAGCGACTGATGGAACGGTAAAACAATTATTCAGTAATTGTCTAACTTTGACATCGTCAGAAGTATATTTCAGCGCAAGATTTCTCATTTCTTCATGAAGAGATTCTGTACGATAAATATCACCATTAGGCAGTACAAACTGATTGTGATAATCATATTCTGAACTTTGAAATAACCAAACAGATACAGGATCACTTTTACTGATATTTCTGATAAAATCAAATATATGACCATCATAAAATTTAACCGTTCTGTCTCGTGGAAATATTGTTACAGCATTAGTCCATGCATGTGCATTATGATCAATGATATTTATCGAAGCTCCTCTTGATTTGTATTTCGATTTATACAAAATCTCTCCGGTTAACGTCTTCACTGTTATTGGAAATTTTAATATCTTTCCCAGCTCAGCAACATCTTTAATAGATGCTCCAGTATCTTTAACTGCTTCTGGCCATGTATTTATTTTTTTGCGTCGTAAATTTGTTAAACCATTACCACGTATCGCGTTTGTGAAATGTTCTGTAACTCGTTCAGCTACACAGTTTATTCTTGACTCTGACAGTCTCATCGGTTTGAGATCCCCAACGTCAGGTTTATTATTCAGCGGATATATTGCATAGACAACCGCAGTCACAGGGTACTCTCGTTCATAATATGGTTTGTCAATACCAGTGAGCACTCCGGGCTTGGATTTATTACTCAAGAGAACAATATTATTTCCCGACTGTATGCGGACTGGATCACGCTTGTCACAAATAATCCAAGAATGGTCGTCTGTCCTTACAATAAATTTTATTAAAATAAAATATTTTTGAACATCAAGGTGGTAAATAATTTCTCTTCCTCGTTTGTCATTCATTATAGTATCGACAATATTTCCGATCCTGAATGTTGACCACACATGAGCCGCACCATCGTCATGAAATTCCTTCTTGGCTTCACGGATAAGTTCGGTTATATCCTCATTCGTTAAAGCTAGATCTTGCATCGAAGCACTAAATTTATATTCTGGTAGTCTGTCAAGATCAAATCTAGTTCCCGCTGAGACTGCGGAAGGTTTAATGGCGGATAATTCTTCTATTATAATTAAGACAAATATTTAAATTGAATTTTAGTATATATATAATGATTCAAACAAAGAATCGATGTATTTGGCTCAAAATTTGATATACTTCTCCTTGTAACAAAGCATGCGTGAATGAATTCTGCTGCTACCATATGCAAAGCGTTAAAAATGGTAGTCTAGGACCAAAACCGTGTGTGCAATGTGGTGTTGGAGTCAGAGGAAAAACTCAGTTATGTGTAAAATGCGGAGGTAAAAAATATGGAGAATTATTGTTTGTACGGCCCAGTGGCGATATTTATCTTACAGGATCTCTTCATGAAGAAATGGAACATCTTGCGCTGAAATATACTTCTGACGATGTCAAAGTTAGACAATGACAAAAAAAAATAATACTTTGACATTGTCAGGTAAATCTCCTATAAAAACCGTAGAAGATTATCTGGCCAGATTTCAAAACAATGATTTAAACAAATAATATTATATATATATATAAATGGAGCAAAACGAATTTGTGGCGCATCCAATCATTAAAAATTATGAAGCATCACGTGATGGTGTGATCAGAAACTGTCGATTAAAAAAAACAGTCGGTAATCTTGATAAATTTGGTTATTTTAAATTCAATACCAGTAAAAATAAATGTTATTTATCACATAGATTCGTATACGAATGTTTTTATGGGGTCATCAAAGATGGACTTGTAGTTGATCATATTGATGGAAATCCCAAAAATAATCATTTATCTAACCTGCAAGCTATTACACAGAGTCAGAATTCTGCACGTGGAAATACAGGAAGGTGTAAAGTATTTAAAAAGAGAGCTATTAAAGCCATAAATACAGAAACAGGCCAAGAAATAATTTTTCCATCAATAAATGCAGCTGCCAGATATTTTTGCATATATCCACAGTCGGTACAATTTGTCGCAAATAAAACATACAAATCTGCATATTCAATAAAATATGATCAGCGGATAATATTTGAATATATCAGATAATTCTGTCCTCCTAACTTAAAATAATAAAAAAAGAAAACAAATAAATATTTTTTTTACTGTATAGTTCGACTCTGTCAATTTTGCCAAGGGTTTTGTTTAGCAATCACCACAGTCAAAGGTCCACCTTCACTGTCGCTGCTCTCAGTGTTACTTTCATTTTTGACAGAATCAAATAACATAATTTTTCTCAATTGCATTACACGATTGTCCACAATCTTTTTTCTTTCGTACTCGTGAGACAATTCAGTTCTTATTTTTTCTATTGAACGTGCAAGAGGTGCAAATAGCTTCACCTGTGTGTCGTTTACCATTGCCAAGGATTCTAACATAGACTGATAAATTAATTTCACGAATTTATAATTGGAAGGTAATGTGTATTTATTGTCTAATTTTCGTTGTTGTAATAATTCAAAATCACACATAATTTTCTGAGGATCAAGATTATCAGATATTTTTATTCCGTCATGTTTTAATTTTTTAATAGCAGAAATAATATCATTGATGTTTTCATAGTTCATTATATAATAAATATTTCTTTAAAATAAAAATATTCACAAAACATATAATCACAACACAACCCCATATGAGCTGCTAGATTGCCAAACAACATTCTAGCAAGCTCAGGGGCATTCGAAATATATCCCCATGTGAACTCCTAGGTTGTCAAACAACATCCTAGAAAGCTCAGAGGATATTCGAAATTAGACGAAACACATTTATACAGACTCAACCCTCATGTGAACTCCTAGGTTGTCAAACAACATCCTAGAAAGTTCAGAGGGTGATCCGTAATTTTTATTAACGACACAAACACAACACATAAACTTATCCTAAACTTATCCTAATGAACATATGATTATGATTATGATTTTGATTTTGATTTTTTGCAGACAGCACAAACATAAACTTAACAACAAACATAAACTTATCCAAACTTATCCTAACTTATCCTAAACTTATCCTAATGAACATATGATTGTATGATTATGATTATATATACATATGATTATGATTTTGATTATATTTTTGGACGGCACAAACATATGATTATATGATTATGACGGGGAATCCTCGAAATCCACAACAGATTTTGTACACTCTCCCCCCCATACACAAACCCCGGGGAGTGCAAAAGTACACCCACCACGTGGTGGTATGGGGGGAGAGTGTATTTTGTCTGTTATGGCTTTGATTCCCCTGACCCCCCAATTATAAATAGCATCCGTCGCCGAATGCAAGATAATATATCTTTAGCATTTTTGGAGACTCGAACACACAGCGAGTCTACAGAAGTTGATCTGCGTGCAAACGCCTTAACACCTCGGCCACCGCATCTCTTATGAATATATAGTTAAATTTAAATATATAACTATTCGCACTGTCTCACATGTGATTACTCTGGACTTGTATTTACTAATAGAATAAAATCAGTTATTCTAGAACTGTAGCGTGAATTTACTTCAATTTTTCAAACATAATTCATAAAATAATCGCATATTACATTCTGTGTATGAGTTATCGTTCGTTAGGTCAAAATACATGTGTTATAAGAGCTTAAAATAACTTTGATTTGTAATTCAACGCACTTGTATAAACCGACGTGAATTTAAGGTTATCAGAGTCAAAAGATGCATCAATTTCCCTCTCTGTTACAAATTGCTGCTTCACTAACAGCTAATTGCTTACAGAGAACAAATAAATCACTAAATAATTAACGAAAACAAAATATCTTCGTCGTCTGTAAATCAAATGTAGTAGTAAGGGAGATAACCGTTTAATTTGCTCTGCTGAGAGAGAGCAGAGTTATCTCGCTTTATTACATGTGCAATTACCTCAGACATGAAAAAATCAGTAAAAAAATAACTGCTCTATCTGCGTTTGAGGGGAAGTGTACATTTTCTATAATAAATGTATAGATTCCGCAATTGTAGATAGAGGTTGCAGATTAACAAAATAACTATTTTATCTTTGATTTTATGTCGGAGAATATAGAAGCATTTTATTTTATTACTCAAATATATTGTTATAAAAAATAAATAAATTTCAGAATCATTATTTTTTTCCCTCTTAATTATAATATTTACTCAGACGTTCTATGAGCGTATATACAAATTAATATTTAGTGTTTCCCCTCTTAAATCAAGAATGTTTCCTGATTGATCGGTGAGTTTGAAATTTATTCTTGACAATAATGGATTATGTACACGTAGATAAACTGGATTAATTGGCTCAGATACAATTAACCACCCAGGGAGCGCTTGAGGACTAAATGAATATAATGTATATCCTTGTTGAGATTGAGTGGATTTTTCAAGATCTACTTGATAGCTACCATCAATTACGTCACATACTAGATTGACTGCGATTGTTGATGTTATATTAACAATATCAGGTGAGATATGGCGACCTCCACCATATGGATCATTATTATATTTAAGAACGGTTGGTGGCGGGGTTAATTTTCTCCATGAATCAAATATTCTTTTAAAGTGTTCATCAATAAGATCATTAACTGATTTCTTTAGCTCTTCAGAGTTAAATCCCGGAATTATAAATGTTGGTAGCTGTTCTTCTGTAATTCCATAATGTTTAAGAAATATTGTTGTAAATAAACGTTTATAACTTACACGCTGAATTGGGCCGTCTTCATTAACTAAGTAAGTACTAAAAAATCTATCTGCCGGTGCGTTTAATGTTTTTTCTCTGTCAACCATAGACTTATTTGTATATTCTAAGTCTGATGCAACTTGATTCAGATGTTGTATTGTTTCAATTATTTGATTTTTTAAATCATCGTCATACAAAGTGTTGATGCTGGAAAATAAATTTCTTAGATCATTCAGTACACGTTCATGTTCAGATTTAATTGGTCTTGATATTGAGTTAATTTCTTCAACGTTAATTGTTGATATTCTTGTTGTACCTTTCTTACCTTGAATGAAATCTATAAAATGAGTATAATGTGTATAACCACGATAAGCACCCGGATTCTCTATAAATGGATAAGTTTTTCGATATTCTGGAAGTTTTATAAAATTTTTAACATCTATAACGAACTCAGATCGTTGTGGTTCAGGTGGGCCTTTATAAACCGATGCAACTTCAGGCCATCCTAATACTGATCTAATCGAACTTTGATAAATATCTACAACATAATCAGGAGAATTTATTTCAATCGCCGCTGATAATGTTGGTTCGTAAACAGTAATTGCTATGTTTGATTCTTTTCCTGTAATAGATTTAATTCTACGTTGAAACTCATCGTTGATCTGTTCTATTTGATAACTGCCCGTTGGAATACTAACTACTTGCCAATCAGGAGTTCCATCAGGCTTATTCTTATTAGCAAATACTAATGAATTATCTGATTGTAGTCCACCGAATGGTTTTGATCTAATATTTGGCCAGCTATGATAAACTCGTAATTGTGCTAATGCTATTTCTTTCGCTGGAATTGCGGTTGGAAAGTTAACGCTAAACTCAGGATTGGTCGAACTTAACGATATCATAGTAGTTTTTGATGGTGCTGTATTAGTGACGATCTGTTGAAGTAATTCTCTCGACGCTGTCGAGGACTCAGACATTATTATTATTGTTATTATTTAATTCTCCATTTTTTCGCCTTGGTTGTTGTGAGTGACTTTGTCACCAAAATCGCTAGCGATTCTAAATGCTTCATCATAGGTTTTCATTATCGTTGCGAACTCCTCATCAGATATTTTACCATCACTGAGGTACAACGAAATATATGACGATAATTTAGAATAGGTTGTTGTTGCTGTATGTAATTTTATTATATACTCGTGCAATTTATCATTTGTACATGTAGCTATCTTCTTAGCTATAATACTGAGAACGCCTGCGATAGTCGTTGAAGTTGAAACGACAATTGTTACAACTGCAGGCGCTGTCATTGTTATTGTTGATAATAATAATCCGGCCCCATCAACAATAGCGGAAACTGAGTAAACAATTATATCAATGACAACCATACGTCTGCGATATTTTTTTACTTTTACTGTATAATCGTCGATTATATTTTTTAATTCAATCTGACATTTACATATTTGATTGTATCTGTGACGTTGAACGTCGATGTAGGACTGGGGTCCTTGGTTTTGATCCATTATACAATGACGTTAAGTAATTAATTAAGGAGTTTCAGCTACGAATTCCAGACACCACCAGTAACGACTCGGGGGCATTTCCGTTGACGTCAACGTAAATGTTTCTTTGATGTTCTTATTTAACATCACCAGTAGAGGATTATGATACATATTCGGTGATGATGAAGTGGCCGCAGTAATTTCCAAACCGTACATGGACAGCCTGTATAACCCAGTTACTTCTGCGGTATGTTCGAGAGTGTTATTTTGTGGTGTCCATGTTGATGATCCCGATGCTACTATATATAAGATATTTTTAATTTGTCCGTGTGGAATTTTAATCAGATTAGTGTTTTGAACAATATTAGGTATTCCACTGACAATATCGTTGAGTTTCGTGTTAACGTCGGCGAGTTTTATGTCAACGGTTGGTTGTTCCCCAAAAAATTCTTTAATGGTTTTGTTTATGTTTCTACGAAAATTTAAGAACGTTTCTACATGTCTAGAAAAAGTATTATTGAGTGTAGTCATTTCGTCATTGATTGTTTTTAGCGAAGTTGTCATAGGAATTTCCTTATCATCGACGTATTTTTTTGTTGCAGCATCAAAATCATATTCTGGTGTTCTAAGATTATTAATACCATTATTATTCATATTGAGAAATGCACGCATTATACCGCCGTTGGCTAATACGTACTTAGATTCTTGATCATCGACATATTTTTTTGTTGCGGCGTCTGTATCTGCGACTGGGTTTCCAAGGTCTATAATTTTATTTTGATTCATGATAATATTTTCCGTGAATGAATCGCCAGCTTTTTTGATATAATCGTTGACTGACTTACCGGAATCTTGTATTTTACCTTGATCAGTAAAAGTAACGATATTATTAACAACCGCATTAGGAATTCGTATGAGTACATCTGGCAGTTGTATATTACTTGTCTTTAATCGTCCTTGTTTATGCCGAAAAATAACGACTTCATTTTGATCCACACTTGTAATGTTTAATAAATTATCAATCTCATTTCTGAGCTGGTCAAGAGTTGCATATTTAGATAAATCACCTTGCTGCTGAGCTTTGCGAGAAGATCTTCCGTAAATATTTACCATTATATTTACTAATGTCTGTTTAAATGTGACAACTTAGTATATTCATGCACGACTTTATGAGGTGATTTTGTTGATTTTGATACAGCATCAAGTACAGCGAGTACTTCACGACCACATATTGGCGGATCAGTTAATGTTTGTGTTGGTAATGTTGAATACCAGATTGGAGTACTTTGCACAGCGATTTTATCGCCGCTAACATATTCTAAAAATTCTTTGGGTGGCGCTAGTCCATATGAATCAAAATAAATAATTCCACGTGGATCAATCACGTACGTAACCCAGTGAGTACCTGATCCAGAGTTTTTATTGAGATTAGTAATACCGGTTTCAATATTGTTTGGGTTTTTTTGGTAATTGATCGCGCACAAAAACACCTCTGAAGTTTTTTATTTTTAATTTTTTAGCAGCATCAAGTAAATCAAAATTGGACATAGGCAGAATCAATGAACTGTCCCGGGAAGTCTTAGACCCTTTCTGTACCATGAATATGGGGTCCCTGGCAATCTTAGACCCCTTCCCTTTTTTTGTAAGATTTTATTCCCTGACCCGTTGCTTTCCTTAATGCCATTCCAGCAGCGGTTCCAACAGCGCCTAATGCAGCTGCTTTTGCAACAGCTGGGGCTGCAGCGGCTATTAATGCTGGTATAGCTGCAAGAAGTGGAAAAATTCTGCCAGATTTAACAATATCTTTGATAGCGCCCGCAGAAAGATTAAGTTTTATACCTTTATTTGATTTTTGTGGCTTCATTGAAGTTTCTGAACTGACGTTCTGTAAGAGATAATTTATTTGCACCACTCATCTGTTCTTTCTTTAGCGATATTTTTATTCCACAGTTATTTTTGATGCTGATTGTATCCTTTTAATCTGACCAGGAGTCAGACTAACACTAACGTGATTATATGACATTATAATATTCATAAATGATCTAATTACATGTTTGGAAAATTTGCATGTTTTCTACTAGAGCATCAACGACTCTCATGCGACCACCAACACCTTCAAGTAACATTGATTTATCGCTGAGTATAACGGCTATTGCTCTGTAATTGGCAATAACTCCTATTGTCACACGAGCTCGAAAATGTATATCTACAACAGATTGTCTGAACAAATCTAAGTGTTCCAGCGAAAAGTAATAAATCGGATATAATGTTGTAAAATCTAACTGTGATATTTGTAAACCAGTATCAACATTTTGATCGCGCCCCATGAACGTCATCAGACGGTGATATGCACGTGCTACATGATTTTGATCGAAATTCAATAAAATATCCTCGGATGGTTCTTGATGTCCATTTATCCTCAACGAAACCTCGGAAATACCAAGAAAGATTGTCAAATATCATAATACTACGCGTTTGATCATTTACCCGTGCAGCATCTTGAAATGCAATAAATATATGTCGCGGTGCAGAAACACCCTGCTGAGAAGCTATTTGCCATGTAAATAAACCATTAATGTTACTCTGGATAGAATCTGTGGTCATTGTTAACCATGATAACATCGATTTACCACCGATGCCCATAAAAGCAAGTAACCGATCTTCTTCAGATATTGATGGAGTCATTACTGGCATCCATAATGAAAGTTTTGTAAGAATTACTTTACCAGCATCACCAATGGGTCGCCATATTGCATCATTGTCTGTAGCCTTTCGTACTAGTACAACTGTATGTTTGGCTCCGAAAATAGCCTTTCTGATATTTCTACAGAATCCAAAGATATGTGACAGTGGAATCGCACATGAAAACAATCTTCTATTACCTTTCAACATTGATCTACGTGCTGCAAATCCTAAGTTAAATTCTGGATTAGCACCATGAACCACCGGATTTACATCAACGTCAGCGGCGAAGTTTCTTGGTCGTCTTATATCATATTGTCTGTTGTCAGGGTGGTCAGAAGTATCCTTTACAAACATCATTGATGGACCAGCTGATCTTGAATAATCATCGCTGTATCTTGCAAGACCAAGTATCGTCGTTGCAACGTCGACGTCTTTTTGAATTGATTCAATATTTTTCCGTCAATCATGTAAGTAGCGCTATCAAACAACTCCATGATGCCATTATCAACAAAACCAACTCTAACATCAGCGTTGTATTCAGTATTATCTGTTTTTAAAATTTCACCTTCGGCTTCAATCAATGCATCAGCGGGTAAGAAATACCTACTTGTATCTTGAACTTGAAGTTCAATTCTTCCACGCTGATCTGGAATTCGTGCATCATAAGAATAATATTGATAATCACGCACAGACTCATCCTTGAGTACTGGTGCGTCCATGTCAAAAGCGGGATCAGATATACGTTTGAACATCTTTATTATATTTGCTATCGTCTAACACGAAGACCACTTCCTGGTATTAGACTAGCGGTTATATTTTTTTCTTTTTCTGACATTGGTACACTAGCCAACTCTGCTAGTTTTTGATTTGCAGCTTGATTTATTATTTTACTAATATTTGCGGGCATCACTTCGGTGGTAGGTAATTTTACTGGTTGAGGTTTTCGTCGTATTAATCGTGCTAGTCTATCTTTGATTGCTGAGAATACTTTACTAGCAACATCACCAACAGCACCAATACCTTTTTCACGAACAACATCAATAGCTTTCATTCCCAGTTGCTTTGCAATCGGTATTGCTTTTGGGGCTATCCTTCTAAATAGACCCTGAACAACATCACCTAGTCCATCTCCGTAGGTCGTTTTGTATGCTGGTAATCGTGAATTTATTACCCTGACCATGGTTGGTCCACGTTGAGTATTATATACAATCATTTTATTATAGTAACTGTATCTAATTATATTTAATCACTGTGGTAGTCATCGGCAATTTCATTAATGAGAGACCGATACACATTAATATCCATGATACCGCCTGTAAATAATCGTTTACAAATATCAGCTGCTTCATTAATTATTTCTGGAGAATTATTACCAGCTCGTTTTCCTCCGATGAGGATTTCTAGTCGTTCAACATCTCCAAGGACGTTATTTAGACAATTAATAAAACCGCTTCCTTGATTAGTAAGGCGACTTCCAGTTGCGCTGCCAGAAGAGGTGTGTGACGGCCAATATTCTTCTTCCTCCTCTTCCTTTTTGCTTAGTTTCTGTTGTTTTGGAGATTGTGGCAATGGTATTCGTGATTTTGGAGATTGTGGTAATGGTATTCGTGATTTTGGAGATTGTTGTTTTTGTTGTCGTGCTTGCTGTAGTATTTGTTGCGTTGATGGTAGTGATAATTGTTGTTGTGGTGGTGGTATTGATAATTGTTGTCGTTGTGCAATATAGTTATCTACATTATTTTTATAGTCAGTATATTTTGGATCGCTGTTTCGAGCTTGATTAACGTTATAGTGTATGCGATATATCTATTTGTACCAAGTATCCTCACTTACGGGATCATCAGCGAAGTCAGATTTTAAAAATTGTTTTCGATTATAATAACTTCTCGCAGCAATCTCAATTAATTTTAAATATTTGGCTTTTCTAATAAGATTAATAGCTTCTTCGGTAAACTTATCAACCAGATTAGCCCTGGCTCTTGCTTCTGATTCTTTTTCTGGTTCCGGTATACGATCTTTTATATCACCTATTTCAGCACGAGCTTGGTCAATACCTTCAAGTATTTCTCGCATTGGATGAGCAGCAGCTATTTCAGCCGGAAGTTCTCTAAGAATCTTCTTTGTTTTTTCAGTTCTTTCTGCTATTTTTCCAGTTGCTTCAGCGGTTTTCTCTAACGTTGGAAGAAGACCTTTAGTGGTTTCTGTGATAGGTTTAAATAATTGTTTTGTATCCTCTTCAAATTCAACTTGAGATTCCTGACGTGATTGTAGTTGTTGCTTAACAGAATCACGAACAGGTAAATATTTTTTAATTGCCTTCAGTCGCTCTCGAGCTAATCTAGCTGAGTGTGGTTCTCCAATATTCATTATTGATAATATTTATACTGGCAGTTTAATTTATAGCAGCAGGCAGGGTGAATAGCCAATATTGAGTGACCCGGCGAGTAAACAAAACGCACTATAAATAAAAACAAAGAGTCAACGATGGAATAACAAAAATGAGCTAACCCAAACGATTTATTATCCGTTTTTAACCGTATGGAAATAATCTCGGTTAGAGGCTTCAGTTTAACGTTATTGACATTGTTTTTTCAGCCTTCGTAGGAACCTTATGTTTTAGACAAATGACGATTCAGACAAGTAGTCTGTTCACCCTGCCTGCTGCTTCCTCGGATGGAAGTGTTTCTTTTAGTACGTTGGTGTGTAACGAATTACATCTATTTACACCATATTTTCAAACGAACACACATACACACATATCACTTCACTTCTCCTTCCCTCTATCTACAAGACATTACATCGGGTCACATCAACAACTGTGATATAGCAAGAATACTAAATGATATTTTTTTATTTTATTTTTATTAAATAAAGCATGCTCGTTTAGAAGTGGTGAACTTTTTTCGCCTCCTTCTGAGGTCTTCAAAGAGCATTATAGAGTCGGCTATAATGATCATTTATATGTTGAACGCAAAACATTTTTTATACTATATGAGCAACATAAGAATCAATAAATCATATAACTTTGAAATGCCACACACGAATTATGCTTCCTCTTTGTGTGTGTGTAATCAAGTACTTTCGTAAGGAATTTCAGGTGTGATTGAATTACGATTGTCACAGAGGAGGCATGCACTTTATGTAAGGTTAAAAAAGAAAGATTCATTTTGCATATCGTTAGCTTGGAATCACCTACCCACCCGTCCCACCCACACCATTTATTCTTTTGAAAGAAAATGTCCCTGTACGGTTGTGCTGGTACATGAAATGTAAATTCCTGTCAATCAGATCAATATTATAGAAACGAGGAAAACATCTTGTTCTGAATAATAATGCCATACTTTCCTGTGTATTTGGATTGGCTGACACATTATTGTACATTTCTAACCTTTTCTATAGTGCCCTTAGATGAGATAAAGTTGTGAAAAATGTATCTTTTAGAACTACTCAATTAATTGATTTAAAAAGAATATTTCTAATATATCACTCTCAAAAAGTGATTTTCTTTATTAATTGCTTTGCCGATTTGTTAGACATTGTCTGAGATTGTGACGAACTATATGTTTGGGGTGGGGTGCTCCCAATATTTTATTTAACTATTATCGAAGTCCCACCCAGGCTCTATTTTGTTGGTGTTAAGTTTAGTGAAAGATAGATGTAAAGCTCCGAGCCCCTTGTCAGCAATGCCGACGGTTAGACAGTTAAATATGCAAAAGAGGTTGAAATTAAATGAATAACAATTTAATAACAACTCAGTAATCAAATGACTCAAATATCCAACTACACTCCTTCCACTCCACCCTTTACTAGCCTATTACGTCACTTGATTAGCAGTGTGAGATTAATTTCCATCTGTACTTGTATTTCTACTAATCTGTTGTATCCTTTCTCTTATTTCCCAATTCCTTCTTTTCTTCCTCCCTGACCTTCCTCCAAATTCCTTCTCCTCCTCCTCCACTTTCTCCCACACGACTACACTTCTGTCGACATCGACTGTCTCGGCTACAGTCTCACTTCTTTCTTCAACTCTTGAAAACTTGGGACACAATGGGACCGGAAGTTTTCTGTCCCCTAGAAAGCTCCCTCTGACAACACAAGGACGATACAATCTTTTTCCTTAGCCCTCTCGTCTCACACTACACACAACCTATCATTAGATAACTGCTATTAAATGTCTTCGGTCACGCATTCGTTCACATTGAGATACCCATATGTTCTTATATGGTAAAACAAACGTCATAATACAGCACGGTATCAATTGCTTCTTATACATACATCAATAAATTCCGTCACATCAGTACATATTCCTAATCCGTTATACTAAATAATATCACAATAATCAGACGCATTTCTTTACCTTACAACTCATACAATCTACGGAAAATACTCAAATATCCATGCTCTGATATATGCATACGTCCATAGTAACTAATCTTACATACTTCAACCATGTTGCCAAATTCACAATTCAAGCATGTGTAAATTCTAACATAACGCATTAATAAATGCACTGGTTTATTATGAAGTAACCTAATAGCGAATTACAAAATTAATTCTGACCACAAGCTAACAATCTACATAATTCCGCCTCGCATCTAATAATTCTCCACGTAAGGCTCAAGCCCATTTCTCAAATACGCATATAAATGAAACATTACAAAGGTAATTCTACATGCTAAACGATCCTAGTAATTAAGTGTACATGATACAAATAATTACAATTATGATGCCGTAATATTCTGCACAATCGAGCAAATAACTTACTGACCTTTTCGAAGCTTTGTTTTTCCTTAGAATCTACCTCTAAGTTCTGCCGCCAGATTACGAGTGGCTTCATTCTCGGAGTAAACCCTATTGATCTGCATATATATGGTTTCCTAAATTTCTCCTAATACACTGGGACCATTTGCGTGTATGGTAGTACCTCAGTATCATAACAA
>JAECUM010034075.1:0-11073 GCA_016617855.1 Megalonaias nervosa
AGCAGCAGCAGCAGCAGCACTACTATTGCCGCTTGGTTTGTAGTTAAGATCCCGCGTTAACAGTATGACAAATCCCATCCTTTGATATCGTACGTAGCTCCTTGTTACGACTCTATGGTCTAAAACTAAGTAACAGAAAAGAGTGAAAACCAACAAGTTTTGTAAAATTGAACAAATAACACTTATTTCCTAAAAGACAAAGTGAAAATTTAAAAAGAGCCTACAGTATCGTGAGTTAAGTGTCAAACAGTCCTAAACGTTCTATCACACGTCCAAAATTATAGAGTATTCAATGAATTACAGTGGCGTTCTGAATGAGCTCCGATATTATATGTACTGATGTACCAATAGCCTGGAATATGGCGATGTGCTAAGAGTCTTGATGTATCACAATCATATAATCCCAACAATTCCTTGAAAGAATTAACAATAATTCCAAGATAATAATTCAGTCATAGAGTCAAATAGCACTTTGTAATTCCAATGAACAATTTAAATATATAAATAAATTACCCTCAGCTGAAAAAAAAAACTAAAATTAATTCATCTAAAAAATTGTTGTTAAGCTTCGGAATGAGTTATTCTGAAGTAAACAACATCTATATAAAAATGTGTTGACCTAGGGTACCAGTTTGGTGTCCATTGCTGTACCATTGACATTCAGATGATCTTTGTCATTAATACAAAGTTGTTCATTTTTAAAGCATCGTTCAGAAGCTTGACAAGATATTTTCCGGGGGATAACAGTTTGGACGTCCGTCCTTCGTTATATGATATGTTTGTACAGAGGTATCAGAATCAGTGGTGACAAGGATTATAGTACTCGGTAGAATGGTTGTACGGGTTTTGCTGAGATAGTCTGTTCTGTGATGTGGATGTTGCAAGAGATGATAGGTCTACCGGCACTATCCTGAGAGTAGGCAGGAACAACCCGGTTTTGGGTTAGCAGGAAGCATAAAAGCAAGGGTCTTAAGATCAGTGTATCATTCTTTATACTCATCCTTTAGTGACTGACATATGATGGATGCGTATTTTATGTCGAATCTTCGTTCAATTTTCTATAGAACTTTTCATCAGGGTGCTTTTGGGATGTGGTCATTATATATAGAAAAAGACCAACAACAGTGACAGACAGAAACATACATACAGACAGCACAATCACCGTTTATGCTGTTGTTGTTGTTATCATTATCATCATCATCATTATTATTATTATTATTATTATTATTATTGATGTTGATGTTGATGTTATTATTGATGTTGTTATCGTTAATGTTGCTGAAAGTTTCTATTCTTTGAACAGTCAAGTTTCTGAAGTATAATCTAATAGATTGATATTTAATCTGATACATTGATACATAGTCTAATACATTGATACATAATCTAATACATTGATACATAGTCTAATACATTCATGCATAATCCAATGTATAATCTAATACATTGATATTCTAATACATTAATACATAATCTGATACAATGATACATAATCTGAAAAATTGATACATAATCTAATACATGAATAAGTAAACCATATCAAGTGAGATTTTAAAACAATTTGAGTAAGCGGCTGCCATAGGCAACGACTCGCTTGTAAGGCACACAATGCCAAATAACCAATGTTTGCTCTGTGTTCTTGTTTGTTTTTTTTTTAAATCTCTCGTTAAGTGCTCTTATAAAATCGTCAGTAATATGTCGCCATGAATATCCTTTCGGTTTGAGTGGAAGTCAAGCAGAAAGTTTTTTCACGGTATAATAAGGTATTAGAATGTGATTGCATGACAAAGTCTGTCCCATGCCTTAGGTATTAGAATTTGATTGCATGACAAAGTCTGGCCCATGCCTTAGGTATTAGAATTTAATTGCATGACAAAGTCTGGCCCATGCCTTAGGTATTAGAATTTGATTGCATGACAAAGTCTGGCCCATGCCTTAGGTATTAGAATGTGATTGCATGACAAAGTCTGGCCCATGCCTTAGGTGCTATCGTATTAAAAAAAAAAATATTCTTTCTATTTTTATGGAAGGATATGCATGGTTAGTCAAAACGTGTCTTGCTTCTTAATTAATTTTTTAATTTGTTTTAATGACAACATTTCAAATGCCAGGATTTTTCAGATCTCTTTAACACCACATGACACTATGGTTTTGGATGTTTTATATAAATATTGAAAATTTACGACATCTAGTTTACATGATCTATATTAGTAAATATAAATACAAACTCTCTCTCCCTCTCTGTCTCACGCACAAACACACACGCACTGTCAGACACAAATAAACTAAAGCTCATGAACTAAAACAGGGTGTGACTCAAACTTGAAAGTATTACGTAAAATGCAGAGCTCAGTAACAGATACAATGTTCGGCTGTGGTATTCTGCAAACTGTAGGCAAAATAAGAATCCACTTTTTTCAGACATGTACGTTTTCTTAAATACAGCTTTTGCTAATATTTGTCAAGTTTCTTGTAGCATAAATATATACTGAAGTAACTTCTAAAATATGGTCTCTTTAAAGTCGACTCTTATCAATTAGATATTTTGCAATCAAAATGAAAAGAAAATAGATCAACAAACTTGTCATTTCTCCGGTGGTCTAGTGGTTAGAGCGTCCGCCTCGGATGCGGGAGGTTGTGGGTTCGATCCCCAGCCGAGTCATACCAAAGACTTATACAAAAAATGGTACTAACAGCTGCTTCGCTAGGCGCTCAGCATTAAGAGGTTAGTGTAAGGACTGGTCGCCCTGGTGTCAGGATAATGTGACTGGGTGGGACATCATGCTACATGTCTGCGGCATGATGCCCCAGTACTAGACATCACTATAACTGCCACACTTCAGACATCGTAGCGATATGACTGAAAAATTGTTAAAGCTACGTTAAAAATCCAAATCACACACACACACACACACACACACACACACACACACACACACACACACGCACACACACATTTCCAAAGAAAACATCTCTGTTTGAAATCATACTATTTAGCATATAATTCTTAATTCATGCAGTAATGGATTTTCAAAACTCTTCAATCACTGTAAAATTTTTACATAGGTGTTCGATATTTTCAACTTCTTGTTTACAAAACTACAAGTATCGTCATCAAGAAATAAAATTTTTGTTGTCGGAAACTGATTTGTTACAATAATTCTGTCCGTGAAATTAAACTGAAAGGCGGTTAAGTTTATGTCTTTAATGCACTTTTTTGCTAAAATTAGAGATTTTTCCAAGTTTGATCATTTATTTGACACCTTAATTGTCTAGACCATTCTCCGTGTTTCCCATAAAGGTATATTTATTATAATCTTTACCAAATCTTTATATGCAGATTTTATATTCTTATTGGTTAATATTAAAAGAAAGTTTGAATTGACATATGTGAGAGTGTTTCCTTTGTTATGTAATTATTTATTTGTCTTTTCCAGTGACCAGTTATTTTTGAATCATCAATAAATATTCAATCAAATAATTACAGCGATCCAGTTAACGTAATGCATCAAATTTTAATATCAATGCTTGATTATAAAAAAAAAACAAAACACTGTGACACATGTTATTCCGTTTTGATCGCCATTTTGTATTGGAATGAAAGATATTAAAGTAAAAAAATTTAGAATATCACGACAAAAGTTGTCTTCCACTGACGAGGGCTTTATTCCATCGCATGAAGGCCATGGTAACATCTTGCCAAAATTTACTACTAATACATTTACTAATCTCTGTTAATTTTGTCTACCCTAATTGTAATATCTGGATGCCTCCAAAGTTTCCTAGAACTTGTTTTGTTACCGTATTCTGCAAAAGTCCTTCATAACTGGCAAAAAAAGGTGTTGAATCCAACTGATCTTTGTCTATTAAATAAAAGAGTGAACATGAACCATGCTAAGATCATCTTCTGTTTTTCAGGCTAATGCTATACCTTTTAAACCCCTTTTGGTTTTAACGATCCAAATAAATTTAAAAAATATTTTATTCAATTCATTTTCTATAGATAATGGATTATTTGGGCAACGTTGAGAGGAAATGGATATATTTTGGCAGAATCAAGGATTGGATAAAAGTTATTTTCCCAGTAAGGAAGATATTTCTCCTCATCCAGCAACCCAGCGGTTTTTTAACTTCTTTAATTTCTTTGCTAAATTTAACTCTAGATTATCGTCTAGGTTTAAAGAGAATTATATTCCTAAAAGTCGAAAGGAAGATATAGATCGAATGATTTCAATGTCTGGGCATATTTTTTCTTTTGAGAATTTGTGCTTTCCTATCCAAATAGCTATTGATTTTAATACATTACAATGTAAACCAGAAACTGATGCAAAATCCTTACGTGTTTCGATGGTAGACATTAACCTGCCATCCAGTAGTAAAAAGGGCGTCATTCATGTACTGACCCAGTTTAAACTATATCATTCTAAAAGAGACCAGTAATATTTCTCTTATTCTTGAGAACAATGGAGAGAAGCTATTTTCGTATAATAAATATGTATAGTTCTCATGGGACTCTTCTTCTTAAATGAAATAATTCAGACCAATGACCATTGTTAGTTTACACAGCATTTAGACTTGTGGCAAACTTTTATATTAATTTATATTCTTCAATTATTAACCTTACATAACAAAAGTATTTATAAACGTTTATATTATATATTCTCTTCCTCCGAGAAAGATCTACTGTAGTATCTTTATGTCTTCTCTTGCAGGAAAAAAACATTTCCTATCTGAAATCATCTGGATATTTTAATAATTTATACTACAGAGATAGTTTAGATCGATTTCGAACTAAGTAAATGGCTTTTTAATTTCTTTGTATCGTTTTATTATTATTATTATTATTATTATTATTATTATTATTATTATTGATTTTCAAATGTCATATAAATCTAAGAATCTGAACTAGTTAAAATATTTTCTTAACATTCATAATTTTTGCTGTACTGTGTGATAAATTGTACAGATTGATAATGCTGGATTTTGCATTGTTATTGCATATAGAAAAGAGTCACATATTTCCTAAAGATCATTATAGTAACAATCAATGGTGCGTCTCTCCTGTATCTGGAGCAAGGGTACAGTGTAATATTCACATTTTCTACTTATAACCTGAGTGCATTAATACCCGTTTATTTGATAAATTGATTTAATATTTAAGAATTTCACCATATATCTTCAAACGAATTTTAATCTATTTACATGTTTTGAGTACACATTTAATCTGTGTCAGCGACTTTTTCCTCAAAAGAATTCATTGACACAGCAGGTCTACTCCTATTTAATGTGTTTTTCTTATAACGGAGTTTGAATGTGTTTCACTGTTTAAAGCGGCCTTGAGTTTTTCATTATCTCACATAACGCAATGCATAAGTCCCGACTATTGTATATGGAGAGAGAGAGAGAGAGAGAGAGAGAGAGAGAGAGAGAGAGAGAGAGAGAGAGAGAGAGAGAATAAAATGGTATCAAGGTTTTACAAGCATGACAATAGGACGGAGAGAGAGATTAAAATAGTGTTAAGGTTTACAAGCACGACAATGGGACGAAAAGAGGCTTTTGTTAGTTAACAAAGGTAAATGGAACAGTTCAATATAAAACGTGACATAATTTCTCCAAAAGACATCAGTTGGGAACACGCGTCAGGACCGAATAGTAATAGAGACACACGCACCAGGACCTAATTACCAATACAGATACACGTTTTGCTTGATGCTTTGAAGAATGTTCAGCATATTTTTCTTTGATAAGGAGCGACTTGAACTTCTTGACGATTTAGCACGATGTTCTCGATAAATCAAGCCAATTTTTCTCCTTCTTTATGGTTGAATCAGTCTCCGTGTCTTATTTTATTATTCTATTAGTTCTTTTAAAAGTTTGGTGCCAATTTGAATAATTTGATAATAGATAAATAGCATTATTTTTATCAATAGTTTTCCAAACCTAAGCACGTTGCCTTTACTGATAATAATACATAAAATCCTTGTTTAGGTAAGACTATCTGGCATTGATACCAAACACAACGCGAATATACTACTAACCTATGGTATTTATAATCTGAAGTCACGTTAATTTGTGTTTCCCCAAAGCACATTTTGATGAGCTTCCGTTGGTAGCCTCCTTTTGCGGAGAACACGACATCTGTTCTGTCCAAATTAATCTTTAATTCGTTGTTATCACAGTACGAGTCAAGGAATGAAATAAGCGTCACATCTCGGTTGGTGGGTCATCAAATGCAAGTAGATCAGCGGCATATAGAAAAACAGTTTTAACATAAATTCAATATCTACACAATAACTGTCATCGGACAATGCACTCTGAAAGTCATATACAATTAGGAAACATAAGTAAGTGTGAGAGAATGCGATCTTGACTTACACCAAAAGGACAATCGAATGCATCAGTTAGTCCCTTTGTGATGCTTGCACATACTTTATGGCATATATATTATTGTTAGCAACATTCAACATTTAACTACTTATCTCAAATTTATGCCACGAAGTTTCTCTATTTACTGTCACGAAATACCTTCACAAAGCCTACAAGTGTAAAATTGAATTTTTTGCTGTTACATTTTTCAAGATATTTCTATATGAGTGTGTGTAAAACAAACATATTACCTATAGTTCTGTGTTCTTTTCTGAAACCCGTTCGTTCATTACCAATTATTTGTTTTTGTTCTGACCATTTTGTAATCCTCTTATCAATATTGATCTGACGACGTTATCTAGTATGGGTTGCAGAATAATCCTCTAAAATATTGGGCTACTTTTGTCACATTTTTCGTGTAAAGGTACAATTATTGTTGTAAACCAGTCCATATGAATGTGGAGGCTTGACGCATTATATTAAACAGACGAGTCAACATAGGTAAAAGATGGCTTTCTGTTGTTTTAACAAATACATAATCTGAACCACCAATACCTGCTGTTTTTCCAGACTTTATGCAATGAAAGCGCCATCTATTTCATTCTCTCGGATTTCGCAATCTAGTGTATCTGGCTATCTAGTGTGTCTAGCTATCTAGTGTATCCAGCTATCTAGTGTATCTAGCTATCTAGTGTATCTAGCTATCTAGTGTGTCTAGCTATCTAGTGTGTCTAGCTATCTAGTGTATCTACTTATCTAGTGTATCGTCTTCACGACTTTAAGGAGTATAAAATTTCATGTGTCAGTGATTGTACGATTGGATGAGAAACATTTGAAAAATGATGGATCCACTCCTTGCCTGAAATTTTTTGAAAGACAAAATTGCGTCTGTTTCCTAATAAGTTTGTTTCATTTTTCTCATTTGTATCTACACGCTGCATTTTATTATACATTTTCTTTGAGAAGTCACATGTTTACAAAAACGTGACTGCGTGAGATATTTCTCAAGGTAATCTCGAGATCAAACAATTCTAAATTTTTGGAGTACTCTAAGTGCAATTCTTATTACATTTTGATATAATGTCTCAAACCAAGATTGTCTTGTAGTGGATGTGTTATGCTGTGCTTTTATAACTATTTACCAGAAATTCTTATGGTTTTCGTGATGCCAACATTTTCAGCGTCATTCTGCAAAATTTGAACAAGTATTTTAGTAGCTTTATCAAAATAAGATATTTCGATCGTATTATTTGCGAATTCTCAAACGAAAAGTTATAAAATTGCTCAAACAAGTAGCATTCCTGAAACCTATTTTGTTTTTCATGAGTTGCTATGAACTTTGTCAATGACTTAGATTCAATCATTATAGTTATCGGTAGTTCGTGTATTGCGATCACTACTAGAAATGCTGCCAATCCCAGATTAGCCTAGAGAAAGTGACGTGTATTGACTTGACTCAGATTAGGACATCCAAATTAGACATAATTTGCATAATAGAATAGTATGAAGGTTTTGTGTATTGATGCAGTATTTTGTGTCATACATTTAAAGTTGCCAACATTTTCACTGCTAGCAAAACGGCCTTCATAACTTTAAAACCTGTAGATTTGCCGAAATGCAATAACTGGGGGCCATTACCATCATCCCTGTTACTTCAATCGGTCAATAAAGTAACTGAAATTGGTCAACAAATTCAATGAAATCTGGCTCAGGACCGGTATACACATTTAGATTCCCGCCTATGATAAGCTGGAATGTCTTAACTTCAAGTGGGCTGTTTTATTTTCAGCAACAAGAATAGTCTTCTCTTCAGAATGCAAGAACGAATTCTCAGGTTGGACATATATTAGGCACAACATCATGTTAAGTCAAGATCAATGTTTTTGATGTAACGACTTTCAAACACGTTCAATTTTGTAAACTACTTTTGATGATGACAACATATTAAATCAGCCAAAAAATATAACTAGAACACAGAAGTTATATTTTGCATTAATATGTTTATTCTTTACTACAGCGAAGTGTCTTGAACAGCATTTCCCAACCCTTAGGTCGCGACCCTAATCAGTGTCGCAAGAATGTTCTGGAGGGTCGCCAGGATTTTTGGGGAGGGTGGCAAAACTTATAAAAATGTGGAAATGGGGTCATGAGGATCAGAAAAAAAAACTAATTTTAGGGTCGTGGCAAAAATGGTTGCGAACCACTGGTCTAGAACCATCTATGACAAATTCTGTAGTGTTATAAGTCTATGTGTCGAAAATCAATTACACCATTCTTACAAATGAAGTTATAAAATCTTCTCTGTCAGGACATCATGCGTGTCCACTGAAAAGTGATCTTTCTTAATCCATGTAATATATGTTTGAACTCTTTTGAAATTATTTGCATTAAAGTCATCCATATTATTCATTTTCAGTGCTAATAGACTGGAAGCTATTAGTGTCATCATCATTTTGTGCACCATCTGATGCTGAGTTCGACCGTGTCCTTTTTAATTTTGACGTTCATATCAGACTTTATTATATATTTCATAATGAGATAATGAAATATATCAGTGGTGAAAAATAATATTCCTTCTCACTTCCACAGATCCCCCTCCCTCTATCTCCCACCCCCAATCAGAATGAATAGATCTTAAAATGTGTCAACACCGCTTACCCAAAAGTATACATTTTTGTAACTAATGAAAAGGCGCCATCAAGAATGACTAAGAATGAACATCAAACAATGAAGAACACGCTTCAAGTATAAACTTTCTTGTAATTAGTTTTCCGCGTGAATCATTGTCAGTGAGTGAACTTGCGTGACCTGTTGCTATTCGATATTCTGTGTCACCGATACGACTTTAACTGTCATCACAATTCTAATCATGACTGAATAGGATGAAACAATCAGGCGTTGATCGGGTCCAGTACCGACTGCAATAATCAATATGCGATAATCAAAATTTGGGTGCAGTGCTTCTTACCAAAATAGACTGCAAGCTTGTCAACAAACACAACTGGTGCCTGAATGCAGAAATAAACAACTGTTTCATTCAGAATTTCTGACATCTAAGTTTACAATGTTTATAACACAAGGATTGCCAGAGAAGCTATATATTTTAGAGTAAGTGATTAGATACATTTTAAAAAGCTAAAATCTGCAGTACATTTAAAGAATAACAAATTATTTTGCAAACTGAGATATATTTCACTGCAACCCAACCATATTCAATGTTTGATCCTTCCTTGAATTGCTTTAAAATATACGTGTTGTAATTTAACCCTTATCTCTTTATTTTATCAGACTGTGATAGTAATATGGACTGTTTTTGACACTTGTTCAATATGAATAACATGAATCAGGACAAGTTTAATAATGTGAATCAGGACGAGCTTAATAATGTGAATCAGGACAAGCTTAATAATATAAATCAGGACGAGCTTAATAATATAAATCAGGACGAGCTTAATAATATTTATTGGGACGAGCTTCGTAATGCGAATTGGGACGAGCTTAATAATGTGAATCAGGACAAGCTTAATAATATAAATCAGGACGAGCTTAATAATATTTATTGGGACGAGCTTCGTAATGCGAATTGGGACGAGCTTAATAATGTGAATCAGGACAAGCTTAATAATATAAATCAGGACGAGCTTAATAATATTTATTGGGACGAGCTTCGTAATGCGAATTGGGACGAGCTTAATAATGTGAATCAGGACGAGCTGAAAAATGTGATTCGGGACCAGCTTAATAATGTGAATCAGGACGTGCTTAATAATGTGATTCGGGACGAGCTTAATTATGTAAATTGGGACAAGCTTAATAATGTGAATCAGAATGAGATTAATAATGTGAATCTGGACAAACTTAAAAATGTGAATCAGTACGAGCTTCATAATGTGAGTCATGACGAACTTAATAATGTTAATCGGGTCAATCTTAATAATGTGAATCAGGATGAGCTTAATGTCAGTCGGGACGAGCATAATAATGTAAATCGGGACAAACTTAATAATGTAAAACGGGACGAACGAGCTTAATAATGTGAATCAGGACAAGCTTAATAATGTGAATTGGGACGAGCTTAATGATGTGAATCCGGACGAGCTTATTTACACACTTAATGAAAAGAGTAAGTCCCTACAACATTTTAATATCCTATACACATATACTCCAAAAATCCAAATTTATATATAAACAAAAAATCCCAAAATCTGTATTATATTGAAATCGTGGTTTACTTGTGAAGGTTTCGCTTTTTACGAAATAGGATGCTCTTGTACTATTGTTACAGCAAACGTGTCCGGCTCTATAAATGATGATTCCTCACGCGTTAGGGCCACCATTTTGTTATAAAGTGAACAAAAACAACTAATAAAAAATTCAAAATGTCCTGTCTCGCTACTCAAGAAAATTATTTGTTAATGAAGAAATTAAACCAATTAATTCCTGATATGAAGAGTCTTCAAGGTCTACCCTAATTTTTCTTTGGTTGATTTGAGTTTATTCTTGCTTACGGAGCCATGATTAGAACCGACTCGTTGATAAGAAGTCTTACAGGAATTAGTAATTCAGTCTCAGTACGTGTTTTCATTTCATAGGGTTGGAGAGCCCCAGTAATGAACGCTCCTCAGTGGACTCAATCGAGACAAACAATACATGTGGGAAAAAGAAGAAAAAGAAGAGACGGCACAGGTTAGTTCGTCTTTCTGTGAACTA
>JAECUM010034076.1:0-55000 GCA_016617855.1 Megalonaias nervosa
CTATTCAGTTAACACAGAGGGCATCGCACGGATCTTTTTCTCTTCCTCAAACTTCATCTGACCTCAGGACCGTAGATTAAGACTCTCTTCAGACAGCCTTGTCTTTCCACATAGATTCTTCGTTTCCAAAGGGCTGTATCAGTTGTCTGGGTAATATGCCCATGATGATTTGACATACACGGGATAGTCCGGGTTGAACAGTATCGACGATAGGAGGATAGACGATTCTACGTTAGTCCGCATCTTGTGACGAGAACAGCAGAAGGGAATGACTACTACTACTATTTGGATTTTAGTCGCATATCGCCCTATGGCATGCGCGACTCGTTAATTGTACACTTTTGTGTACTTCTTAATTTATGCGATTATCCGCTATAAATACAATGCCACCAAGTAAGCCACCGGAAACAATGGGGCTCCGAAGGCTCCGCCAAACTCCCAACCACAGCGACATCGTCTTGCGTCCTCTTCCGGTCGTTAAACGCATTCCCGTCTTTCTCCGTTGAGAGCTGTTACCAAGTACACAAGCAGCAGTACTTTTTTAATTCATATTTTAAATCAATGCCCAGTTTCCTATTTTATTGGGCTGTTCCTATGATACTGCGAATCATGTGATGGTCACATTCGAGTCAGGTATTCCCGAGTTGTGAATTTTCCTATCTCTTGGTAGTTCTTTAATTTCGTGAACTGTGCGTACTTAAATTTTCCGAAAAGTTCGTCGCATCGTATAGGCTTAAGTAGCCTTTCTCTTTTTGAGATCTCGATTTGGGTGTAAAATATCTGAGTGGGAAATTAAACCAATCAGTCTTTTCAGGGCCAGCGAGTTGTAGGTCTGAAGAAGGCTTTCGAGGGTCAGAATGAAAACCGTATGTGGTAAACTTGGTGGGGGAGCAGCAGAGAGGGTGGACCCTACAACTTTGTAGAGACCCTATTTTTGAAAAGAGTTTTTGCTTTAATAATGAAAACTTCTCTAATTGACCAGATTTTTTTCTGATTTTTTCACGTGCTGGTCACTACGCGTATGTCGTCCACCCTCTCTGCTGCTATGGTTTTTATCCAAAAATTGTATCAAGTCCGTTACGATATCTTGACCTTGGATCATGTAAATTTATTGTTACAAAACCAAAGGGAGCAGCTTGTGCTTTTGAAAAGAAATTTTTAAATTTGTTCATGTCCATGTCCCCAGAACACCAAGTATAATAAATATTCTGTAGAGTATGATTATCTACTCCATTAAATACAACTAAAACGTTACAGTTATCTCTGATTACTTTTGGAATTTGTGTATAACGCTGTGTAACATAAATCACATCTGTGTTTTTGTGACGGCCTCGTGAAAATATTCTAGCTGGATTTGATTGTTTGTCCAGCATAACATCATCATACACTATTAAATTATTAATAAATCCATCCAGATCATCTACAGATGGCGCTTCATCAATATCAGTAATAAAGTCTATGATTTCACTGTCTTCATGCAACAATTTTGCGTTTTCATTAAAATCTTTAATTACTTCGTAACATCGCTGATCATCTACAGATGGCGCTACTAAATACAATTTATCCCACTTCAGCCATCGCATTATTAGATTGAGCAATAATTGCGTTTTTCCACTTCCGGACGGACCTATTATAATCATTCTGATAGAATTTGGTAACGCTGGATGGTGTTTTTCTGGCTCTTGTTATCGTGTCGCTGAAAAGTCAATTATATCCATATAATTAATAATATGAGTCTATATTGTGTTCGATGCAGAGCATCTACACCTACTACTGAATTAACGACAATAACAACAGGTAAGTGTGTGAAATGTGGCACCAAGAAATATAAATTTATTCCAACAAAGACAGGTGGGGATGATATCGCTGCATCGTTAGGAAAATTACCAGGAACTCCATGGGCTAAATACCCCGGTGAGAAACATTTACACGGATATAATTATTGTGGTCCAGGAACTCGTCTCGATATCAGACTCGATAATCAAGATCAACCAAAACCAGGAGAGTATCCAGTAAATAAGACTGATCAAGCGTGTCACGCTCATGATGTCGCGTATAAAAGTAAAGATTTGCAACAACGACATCTCGCAGATGTGAAATTGATTCACGCATTAAATTCTATACCTAATAAATCTCTCAGAGAAAAATTAGCTAGTTTTCTAGTAAAAACTGCTATGAAAGGTAAACTAGTGCTAGGAGCAGGTAATTAATTATATAACTATCATAATGGAATCTGTTTATTATTCCCCGAGAGGATTCTGGAGAGGTAAAGCAGCGATTAGTAAACTCGCCGAAGCAGCAAAAGTTTCACGTGATGTTGCTGCATCATGGTTAGCACGACAGGCAATATGGCAAATCTTCCTAAGTCCACCTAAAAAATTCAGTACGCGCATTTTGATGTTAGCGTTCCTAATGAAGTTCATCAAGCGGATATACTGTTTTTACCACACGATACCATTAAAACACGTAGACGTCAATACACGTATAGATACGCGTTAACTGTCGTTGATGTTGCGAGTAGATACAAAGAAGCGGAGCCATTATCAACAAAGACAGCATCTGAAGTTGCATCTGCGTTTGAGCGCATTTATCAACGTGGTGGTCTACGATGGCCACGGTTATTACAAGTTGATCCTGGTAAAGAATTTCTTGGAGTAGTATCATCGTTGATGAAGAAACATAACGTTAAAATCAGACGAGGACATACTGAAATTCATCGTGATCAGGCAATCGTTGAACGATTTAATAGAACACTTGCTGAGCGGTTATTTGGATACCAATATGCAAAGGAAATATCTACTGACCTCAAGGATAGATCTCGTGAATGGGTTGCAAGATTACCGAGTGTGATAGCTGCGTTGAATAATGAAATTACTCGTGCAACTTCCATGAAACCTTCTAATGCGATCAAAAAAAAATATATATACCAATACAACGACGTGAATCTTTCTCTCAACCAGTATTAGGTAATGTTACAGTTAGATATTTATATGAACCTGGCGAACTTGAAGGTGGTAAAAAAAGAGCAACCGATCCTATCTGGAGCGTGACTACACATAAAATTTCTAGCGTGGTAAGATCCACTGGTAGACCTCCAATATACAGACTAGATTCTACAGCCCCTCAACGTGGATTTGTACGTGAACAATTGCAAATAATTCCTGAGGATACGCAATTACCACCAAGCTCAATTTTGTAAACGTCCAGAGCCTCGACGTCAATTACACTCAAGACAGGTCAGCATCACATTATCACGTGTATGACCGAGATCACTATTAATTCTGTCTACGGTAAATTGTCTTGGATTAAAACACTGCCATGACATATTACAGTTGCAACTTGCGCAATGATTGTTCTGTTGTTGTTTTAATGTTATAATAAATTCAGCATCAAGATCAAAGTCACGTTTATTTTTTTTGTCACACTGTTTATAGCTGACTAATTTTTTATTGATATCGACATTGTTAGTTATTTCTTCAGTTATTACGTAATCTACAATAACCCTACGCAGTTGCGATATTCTCCTGACTCGAGATACGGCGAGATAGACTAAATTCGACCATTCAATACGATCATCTACAATCCAGATTCTAGTATCAGTTATAGTTAATGCCCGTGACGAGTGAATTGTTATAGCGTATCCTAACGTCCATGGCGATTTATCCATTTTCAACGCGCTCTCAACAACATCAACAGCAACCAACACGATATCATTCAAGACAAGATTCTGTACCCGGACATTTTCAGCGTCTCCACCTGGTATTTCAACTTCAATATTTTGTCGTCGAGTATCTGCTGGGCGATAACACAAAGGTACATGTAGATCCGGAAACTTTTCTTTATGTAACGTAAATAATTTCTTTTGTAGTTCATCACGAACTATCTTTCTACTCGCGACTATCAAATCAGCAGGTCTCCATAAAATCCAAAATATATTTATAGAAATTTCTGCAATTACTTTACGCAGTATCTCGCATTGTATTTGATCTGGCTGCAGTCTGATTAATCTTTTAAGCTCTTTCAGCGGTTCATCAATAGCTCTATGGTCATCATTTATTTCTTCGTAATAATCTACAAATGTTTTCAGCCATTCATGTGGAGACGATCCAACAAAGGGTGGTGGTTGACCATGATTGCCACACATAATCACAGCAGTATTCTTTGTCAATAACCATTCAAGAAATGTTTTTAGTGTTTCTAACGACACCGTACATATCTCGTCCCAAATAATATACTTAGGTATATATTTTTCACCCATTCGCTCAGGAGTCCACGTGTTTCCGCACCATCTAAAGAAACTATAATATGTACATGATTTTACTCCTCGTTGCTTTATTTGTCTAGCAAGTTTATGTGTAGGTGTCAAAACAATTATATCTGAGTTATTATTTATAAATAAACTAATCGCACGAGTTGTTTTACCTGAACCACCACACCCATTAAGATAAACGGTTTTATATCTAGATACAGGATCGTATACAGATGGTGCAGATGACTTTGATATTTGATTATTATTTCTGTAATATGTCTCCGCAATTTCAACATCGGCAGATTCAGAATAACTAAGTATATTTTCCTGTTTTATCCTCCACGTCTCCCATTCACCATTACCGAGTTGTAATAAATCTTTATATTTTTTGTGTACATAAAATGAATCCGTAGCGACTCTGACAGCGTAACGAGGAAATTTATTTATCATCGATAACAGATTTATCGAAACGTACGCTAGCATCGAAGATCTTAAATGAGTAAACTGCGGTGACTCGCCATCAAGATAGCTCACAATGGTACCTAGTTTTGTTCCATCTGATAAATAAGCATTACATCTGTTTATAAACGTATTTTTCTCCATCGTATCAGCGATTATAAAATCTAGTTCAGCATCGTCCATAATCAATCTTGTACACGTTTGTTTATGATCATGTGATCCTCCTTGTGTAAACTTACCGATTATCTTTCTACCAAGATCTTTTGCAAGTTTCTCATCATGTTCATTCCTGCATTTATTTATTTTAATGACATGATCTTCATCAATATCAGGGAATTCTTTCCTGGTATCATCGATATTAAATCTGTCCGGTTCTGGTAACCAAACTTGCTTCTGTGAACTATATGATATAATCGCTTCAGTTACTCTCAACGATATTAAAAATCCAACATCAAGCATATATCGCAATAGTACTATCGGAACCCAACATCGCTCTGAAAAATGTTTTCCGAACCAAATATAAGTAATCGCATGGAGATCTTCTCTAAACTCGAATGATTCTACGTGAGCAAATCCTGTTAAGTCAAAATCTGGTAAGGGTCCGTTTATCGCAAACCTGGTCATGTCATGTGTAGGATGTCCGAATCTCTTAAAGTATTTAGAACATGCTCCATATCCAAGAAAACTCCCAGGATAACATGCTACCATATCAACCGAGATAACATCATTGTAATCGTATTTGGTGTTCCATAATCCACCGTGCCCATATTCTATACAACTTTTCTTGACATCTTCAAGAAATTCCGATCGTGTCGTTTTCCATGAATTTTTCTCCTGAGCGAAATGAGCAGCGACTGACGGAACAGTAAAACAGTTATTCAATAATTGTCTAACTATGACATCATCAGAGGTATACTCACGCCAAAGGCGTTGCGCAAGATGTCCCATTTCCTCATGGAGAGATTCTGTACGATAAATATCACCATTGGGTCGTACAAATTGATCATAATGATTATACTCAGAACTCTGAAATAACCAAACAGAAACAGGATCGGTTTTACTAATATTTTTAATAAAATCAAAGATATCACCGTCATAAAATTTAACCGTTCTATCTCGTGGAAATATTGTTACTGCAGCAGTCCATGCGTGCGCGTTATGATCAATAATATCTATCGGAGTTCCATTTTTTATATATTTCGGTTTGTACAAAATCTCTCCGGTTAATGTTTTCACTGCTATTGGAAATCTTAATTTTTTCTCTAGCTCAGCAACGTCGCTGATAGACGCTCCGGTATCTTTAACAGACTCTGCCCATTTGTTTACTTTTTTACGTCTTAAATCTGTTAAGCCATTACCACGTATCGCGTTTGTAAAATGTTCTGTAACTCGTTCAGCTACACAGTTTATTCTTGACGAAGTCAAGGTTGATATTTTCATCGGCTTGAGATCTGCAACGTTAGGTTTATCATTCAGCGGAAATATTCCATAGACAACCGCAGTTACAGGGTACGATTTCTCATAATACGACTTATCTATGCCAGTTAGTATTCCTGGTTTAGATTTATTGCTCAAGAAGATGTTACCCCCGGACTGCACACGGACTGGATCACGCTTATCACGAATAATCCAGATATCGTCATTTGTCTCTACAATAAACTTTATTAAAATGAAATAGTTTTGATTATCAAGGTGATTAATAATTACTTTTCCCCGTTTGTCATTCATCATATTAACGATATGTCCTATCCTGAATGTTGACCATGCATGAACTGCACCATCATCACGAAATTCCTTCTTGGCCTAACGGATACGTTCGGTTATATCCGCATTCGTTAAAGCTAGATCTTGCATCGAAATACTAAGTTTATACTCGGGTAGTCTGTTAAGATCGAATCTGGTTGCGTAGGGTTCAATTGCGGATGATTCTTCCATATTATAATTAAGGCAAATATATATTTAATTGAACATTAATCTTTTGTATATGATTCAACCAAATCACTGCAACTGGCTAAAAATCGGTTATACGTCTCCGTGTAACAGAACATGCGTGAATGAATATTGTAGTTATCATATGCAATGCGTCAGAAATGGGAGTCTAGGACCAAAACCGTGTATTGTGTGTAGTGCTGGAGTGCGAGGAAGAACTCAACTGTGTGCGCAATGCGGTGGTAAAAAATACAGAGAGTTGAAACGATATTACGATAAAAAATATAACACTGACTCTCCTATAAAAACCGAAGAAGATTATCTGGCTAGATTTTCAAAAAACAATGATTTAGACAAATAAATATTATATATAAATGGAACAAAATGAATTTGTGTCACATCCAATCATTACTAATTATGAAGCATCTCGAGAAGGTGTGATTAGAAATTGCAGATTGAAAAAACCGTCGGTAGTATTGATAATACTGGTTATCTTAGATTTACTGCTAATGGCAAGAAAAAAAAATATTTATCACATATATTTACCTACGAATGTTATTTTGGAATAATCAAAGATGGATATGTAGTTGATCACATCAATGGTGATAAGCTTGATAATTCGATTTCCAATTTACGAGTTACTACACAGAGTCAAAATTGTAAATCCGGAAACACAGGAAGGTGTAAATTATACAAAAAGAGAGCTATTAAATCCGTAAATACAGAGACTGGGGAAGAAATTAGTTTTGAATCAATTAATTCTGCTGCCAAATACTTTGACATAGTACCACGATCGGTACAATTTGTCGCAGAAAATATACAAAAATCTTCCTTTTCCAAAAGATTTTTGCAAAAAATTAGGTTTCAATACATTTAGTCTACCGTATTTTTAATATTACCAAATGATTACTTGATACCTACTGAAACATGGTTGGGATACAATATGAAGTATCCACAATGCGAAACATATCCAAATCTATGATACCTACTGAAACGTTAATTTTCCCAAGGATTTTGTTTAGCTATTATCACAGTCCCTGACTCTGTCAGGGGTCCATCATTGTCGCTGTCATTTTCATTCGTATTTTCACTCGTATTTTCACAATGTTCTCTTAACTGTCTTATACGAAAGTTCATAATCTTTCTCTGTTCGTATTCATGAGATAATTCTAGCTTGATTTTGTCAATTGCGTTTGAGAGAGGCACAAACAATTTTACCTGATCATCAGTGACAGTTGCCAGTGACTTTAACATTCCTTGTTGGATAATTTTCATAAACTTGTAATCAGCGGATAGCGTGAATCTGTTCTCGTTCTTTCGTTGTTGTAATGAGTCAAAATCACATAGAATCTTTTCAGCATTAAGATTGTCAGATACATTGATACCGTTATGTTGTAATTTTTTAATCGCAGAAACAATGACATTGATATTTTCAAAATTCATTATATAATAAGTGTTTATTTAATATAAAAATAAACAAAAATATACAGCGCGGGGTGACATTCGGTCTACCATTCCATAGTTGTATCAGATAAACCTAATGAGGTTCCGAATCTTTGTTTAGACATTTACCTCCAAGAGACCCCTAAATATCCGTAACCGAAACTTTAGAGGCTCAGAGGGTTGTCTGTACGTGTTATTTGTTTACCCCCGAAAGAATTCCTAAATATCCGTAACCGAAACTCTAGGAACTCAGAGGGTTGTTTATACACGTGTAGGTCTTATTTTAGTGACCAATCAGATTCTGTTTCTTGCCTTACAAGAATTCCTAGATATCCGTAACCGAAACTCTAGGAACTCAAAGGCTGATTGGTCTTTGTGACCTGGAATCTCATTAGATTTATTTTTAGTTTTGCGATTGTGTCTTTTGGAATGGCCCTTGTGTGGGGTACCCCTTTAGTGAAGTCACAAGGTCACGACCTCATATCACCCCCCGCTGTATATTTTGATGAGATGATATGATGATGAGATGATATGATGATGATATGATGAAATGCCGTCTTCACGCCAGCACACCAACCCATAACGATCAACCAATGGGTGATTCACAAAAGTGAATCCACCACGTGTTGACGTAGTGGATTGGTGTACTCTGAAGACGGGGGGGCTGGAGCCCCCAATAGATTATAAATCTTGGCCTAAAATCGCCTCCCGCAGACATATGTCTTTCTCGGGTTTCGAACCATGACCCTCCGGATGAGAGTTTCTACGCGCTATCAATTGAGCTATCGGACCTTGTTATAAATACATACTGAAAAAGTTAGTATGTGTTTACCAATAGCCTATTTCCTAAAAACTACAATGTTCTTAACAAAAACCACAGTTTTCTGTGTAAAATGGGATTTTATATTTCTAGTTTCCAAAAAATATATATAATTCTGTATAACATTGAGTCTATGCGTATAAGCCGTAACCAAGGATATTGATTAGTCATAGCGGATGTTCTTAAAATAACTTTACGCGGTCACAGCCGTTATGGAATAATCAATATGCAGCCACAGCCTTCTAGATAATAGATTTCGATTGTGCACTGTACGCGGATTTTATGTAAACAAAGAATACAGTATTATAGACATCCGGATATTTTTTTTTTTTTGTTATGATAGCGCTCTATGAGCGTACATACAGGTTTATATTTAGTTCTTCATTTCTTGTGTCCAGAATGCGATTGCTTTGGTCTGTAAGTTTAAAGTGTATCCTTGATAGTAACGGATTATGAACTCGTAGGTACACGTTGTTAATTGGTTCTGATACAATTAACTAACCAGGAGGTGCCAACGGACTAAAACTGTATAATATATACCCTTGCTGGGCCTGGCTAGACTTAGAAAGATCTACCTGATAGCTACCTTCAATAACATCGCATACCAGATTGACTGCAATAATTGATGTTATGTTCACAATGCCTGGCGATGTATGACGTCCGGCACCAAAGGGATTGTTATTGTGTTTTAGTATAACCGGTGGTGGGGCTATTTTTTTCCACGATTCAATTACTCCCGGATAATATTCTTCAATAAGATCATTTAATGATTTCTTCATTTCAGCGTTATTTAAATCTGGTATAACAAATGTTTGTAAGTCTTTTTCTGTTATTTTATAATGATCAAGAAATACTTGTTTAGATTCTGGATTTGTGTAACGATTTCCATCGAATTTAGTCGCAGTGTCTATAATACTTCGATTGACGATGTATAAATCGAATAAGATACCATTTAAATGTTTTATTAACTCGATTATTTGCTGCTTTACACTTTCATTATAATGTTGTGATAATGAAATAAGTAAATTTCTTAAATCATTAAACGTTTTATCGTATTCGGGTTTAAGAGTATCTAAAAAATGTTTAATAAATCTTATATCAACAGTATAGGAACTAATCTTTGTCCTGGTGTCTGTGTTAAAAATAAATAATGCTTTATTCAACTTGGGGATCCTTTTACCGTCAAAATCGGTAAAGTAATATCTATCGTCGTTTGGAAATCCAAATCTTGTATTACTCCATGGTTGTTTTCCTCGATATTCTGGATCTTTAATGAATTTTTCTTCACTTGTTTTAAATTCTTCATTTTTGGTTCTGAAACTCCATTATAAACAGGTGCGACTTCAGGCCATCCTAACACGGATCTAATCGAACTTTGATAAATGTCTACGAGGTAATCAGGAGAATTTATTTCAATCGCCGCTGATAGTGTTGGTTCATAAACAGTAATCGCTATTTTAGATTCTTTCCCCGTGATAGATTTTATTCTGCGTTGGAACTCATCATTAATCTGTTCTATTTGATAACTGCCCGTTGAAATTCCAACAACTTGCCAATCAGGTGTTCCATCCGGTTTATTCTTATTCGCAAATACCAGTGAATTATTTACTGGTTGTCCACCAAATGGTTTTGATCTAATATTAGGCCAACTATGATAAACTCGTAATTGCGCTAGCGCTATTTCCTTTGCTGGAATTGCAGTTGGAAAATTAACGCTAAATTCAGGATTGGTTGAACTTAATGATATCATAGTAGTTTTTGACGGCGTTGTATTAGCTACGATCTGTTGAAGTAATTCTAACGATGACATTATTATTATCGTTATTATTTAATTCTCCATTTTTTCCGTTATTGTCACTAGCGATTATGAATGCTTCATCGTAGGTTTTCATTATCGTTACGAACTCCTCATCAGATATTTTACCATCACCGAGATACGCTGAAATATACGAGCATAATTTAGTGTATGTGGCTGTTGCTGTGTGCAATTTCATTATGTACTCGTTTAGTTTATCATTCGTACACGTAGATATTTTTTTAGCGATAATACTGAAAATACCTGCACATGTTGTTGCCGTTGAAACTATAATTGTTACAACTGCAGGCGCTGTCATCGTTATTGTTGATAGTAATAATCCAGTTCCAGCAATAACAGCAGAAACCGAGTATACCATTATATCAATAACAACCATACGTCGCCGATATTTCTTTACCTTTATCGTGTAATCGTCGATGATATTTTTTAGTTTGGTTTGACACTCACATACTTGAGCGTATCTGTGACGTTGAACATCGATAAATGACTCTTGATTCATTATATTTATCTAGATAACTAATTGAGGAGTTTCAGCTACAAACTCAATACACCACCAATAAGTCGCTGCGGTTAACTTTTATCATCCGCTATCAGCATAAACGTTTCCTCGACATCTTTGTTTAACACTATAGACACAATTCCAGAAAAATCATCGGTTGAATGACGCCATGGAAATGTGGTAAATATACTGAATTTTGCACTGCTAAACACAGATAATCTATATACACCAGTGACCTCTGCGGTATGTTTAAAAGTGTTATTTTGCTGCGACCATGTTGCGTTTCCTGATGCTACCGTATATACCATGTTAATGATCTGCTTGTGAGGAATTTTAATAAGATTCGTTTTTTCAATGATATTAGGAATTCCACTAACAATATCATTGATTTTCATGTTAATGTCAGCGAGATTAATAATAAAATTTGGTGGAGTTCCAAAAAAGTCATTAATAGATCTGTTCACATTTCTACGAAAATTTAAAAATGTTTGTACATGATTAAAATAATCAGTTTTAAATGTAGCAATTCCATCATTGATTGTCGTTAACGAAGTCATTATTGGAATTTCCTTATCGTCGACGTATTTCTTCGTTGCGGCGTCGAAATCTGTTTCTGGTGTTCTGAGATTATTAATACCATTATTATTCATGTCGAGAAATGCACGCATTATACCACCGTGCACTGACACGTACTTGGATTCTTGATCATCGAGGTATTTTTTTGTTGCTGCGTCTGTATCTGCGATTGGATCTCCAAGATGCGTAATTTTTCTTCTTGACATAATAATGTCACCGGTAAATACATCACCAGTTTTCTTAACATAGTCGTTAACCGATTTACCGGAATCCTGTATTTTACCTTGATCAGTAAAAGTAACGATATTATTAACAACCGCGGTGGGAATTCGTATAAGTACATCTAGTAATTGTATGTTACTCGTTTTTAATCGTCCTTGTTTGTCCTGAAAAACGACGACTTCATTTTGATCCACACTTGTGATATTTAATAAATCATCGATTTCATTTCTGAGCTGATCAAGAGTTGCATATTTAGATAAATCGATCTTCTTATCTTTCTTCCGAGTAGATCTTCCATAAATATCTACCATTATATTTACTGATATCTGTTTAAGTGTTATGACGTAGTGTAGTGAACGCGTGCACGACTTTATGAGGCGGTGCTGTTGATTTTGATACATCATCAAGCACAGCGAGGGTTTCACGACCGCATATTGGAGGATCAGTTATTTTTTGTGTTGGTAGCGTTGAATACCAGATTGGAATATCGCCGGTAACGTACTCTAAAAATTCTTTTGGTGGTGCTAATCCATACGAATCGAAATAAATAATTCCACGTGGATCAATTGCATATCCGACCCAGTGCGTGCCTGGGCCAGAGTTTTTATCGAGATTAATGATACCGGTTTCAATATTGTTTGGTTTTTTTGGTAATTGATCGCGCATAAAAACACCTCTGAAATTTTTTATTTTTAGTTGCTTAGCAGCATTAAGTAAATCAAAATTGGACATAGGTGATATTAGTAAACTGTCCCGGGAAGTCTTAGACCCTTTCCGTACCACGAATACGGGGTCCCTGGTAATCTTAGACCTTTCCCTTTTTTTTGATTCCTTGTCCGGTTGCTTTCTTTAACGCCATTCCAGCAGCTGTTCCAACAGCACCTAGCGCAGCTGCTTTTGCAACAGCTGGGGCTGCAGCTGCTATTAATGCTGGTATAGCTGCGAGAAGTGGAAATATACCACCCGATTTAGCGATGTCTTTAATGGCGCCCGCAGAAAGATTAAGTTTGACGCCTTTATTTGATTTTTTAGCATCATTGAAGTTTTTGAACTGACGCTCGGTCAACGATAGTTTATTTGTACCGGTCATTTGTTCTCGCTTTAGCGATATTTTTATTCCACAGTTATTTTTTGATGCTGATTGCAGCTTTTTAATCTGACCAGGAGTCAAACTCACACTAACGTGATGATATGACATTATTAATATTATGAATGATCTAATTACATGTTTATTTACATATTTTCTACTGGAGCATCAATAACTCTCATTCGTCCACCAACACCTTCGAGTAACATCGATTTATCGCTGAGTATAACGGCGATTGCTCTGCAATTAGCAATAGTTCCTGGTCGTGTCACACGAGCTCGAAGATGAATATCTACAACAGATTGTCTTGTTAAATCTAAATGTTCTAGTGAAAAGTAATAAATCGGATACAGCGTTGTAAAATCTAGCTGCGATATTTGTAAACCAGTATCAATATTTTGATCACGACCCATGAACGACATAAGACGATGATATGCACGTGCTACATGATTATTTCCAAAATTCAGTAATATATCTTCGGATGGTTCTTGATGTCCATTTATCCTTAATGAAACCTCAGAAACACCGATTTGGTCAAATATCATGTGACTATGTGTTTGCGAGTTTACTCGTGCAGTATCTTGAAACGCAATAAATATATGTCTTGGTGCAGAAACACCTTGCTGAGAAGCTATTTGCCATGTGAATAGACCATTAATTGCACTCTGAACAACATCTGTGGTCATTGTTAACCATGACAAAGTTGATTTACCACCTTGACTCATAAAAGATAGTAACCGATCTTCTTCAGATATCGATGGAGTCATCACTGGCATCCACAGGGAAAGTTTTGTAAGAACTACTTTACCATGAAGTGCAGCAGTTGCAGCAGGATTAACACCAGCGGGGCGCCATATTGCATCATCGTCCGTAGCCTTTCGTACGAGTACAACCGTATGTTTGGCTCCAAAAATGATTTTTCTAACATTTCTACAGAATCCAAAAATATGTGAAAGTGGAATCGCACATGAAAAATTTCTATTATTATCTTTTAACATTGATTTACGTGCTGCAAATCCTAAGTTAAATTCTGGATTTAGAAAATAGAGATTTTCAATATCAACATCAGCAGGAGGAACAGCTCGATCTTTTGGTCGTCGAAAAATATGATTTCTACTGTCAGGGTGGTTAATTGTATCCTTGACAAACATCATTGATGGACCAGCTGATCTTGAATAATCGTCGCTGTATCTCGCAAGACCAAGTATTGTTGTAGCAACGTCGACGTCTTTCTGGATTGATTCAATATTTTTTCCGTCGATCATGTACGTAGCGCTATCAAACAACGCCATAATACCATTATTAACAAAACCAACAATATCATCAGCTCCATATGCTACTGGTGCTGCAGGAGCAGCGTTATTAAAAAATTCACCTTCGACTTCAATAAATGCTTCAGCGGGTAAGAAATATCTACTTGTATCCTGAACCTGTAGTTCGATTCGTCCACGCTCATCTGGAATTCGTGCGTCATAAGAATAATACTGATAATCACGCACAGACTCATCTTTGAGAACTGGTGCGTCCATGTCAAACGCGGGGTCAGATATGCACTTAAACATCTTTATTATTATCGTCTTCGTCTAACTCGAAGACCACTTCCTGCTATCAGACTAGCGGTTATATTTTTTTCCTTTTCCGACATCGGGATATCAGCTAACTCTGCTAGTTTTTGATTAGCGGCTTGATTTATTATTTTACTTACACTTGCGGGCATCACTTCAGTGCTAGCCAATTTCACAGGTTGAGGTCGGGTCGCTTGTGGTCTGCGTATTAATCTTGATAGTCTATCTTTATTGCTGAGAATGCTTTGCTAGCAATATTACCAACAGCGCCTATACCTTTTTCACGAACAACATCAATAGCTTTCATTCCTAGCTGCTTTGCAATCGGTATTGCTTTTGGGGCTATCCTTCTAAACAGACCCTGAATAACATCACCTAATCCATCTCCGTAGGTCGTTTTGTATACCGGTAATCGAGAGTTTATTACCCTGACCATGGTAGGTCCACGAGTATTGTGTATGATCATATTATTGTTAAGTGACTTTATAACTAATTACATACTTAGTCACTATGATAATCATCGGCGATTTCGTTAATGAGGGACCGATATACATTAATATCCATGATACCACCTGTAAATAATCGTTTACAAATATCAGCTGCTTCATTAATGATTTCTGGGGAATTATTACCAGCTCGTTTTCCTCCAATGAGGATTTCTAGTCAATCAACATCAGCAAGAACGTTATTGGGATAGGTAATAAGACCGCTTCCTAGACCACTTCCAGTTGCTCCGGGAGCGTCTTGAAATTCTTCTTCTTCCTTACTTGTTGTTTGGACTGGTTGTAATCGTTTTTGTTCTTGTTTTTGTTGTTGTAGCTTTTGTTGTAATCGTTTTATTTCTTCTTGTCGTTCTTGTTCTCGTTGTTGTAGCTTTTGTTGTAGTTGTTGTGCTCGTTGTTGTCGTTCTTGTTGTTGTTGTTGTGTTAGTTGTGGTGATGATTTAAGTTTTGGTAATGATGGTGATGATGGTAATTCAAATTGTGGTGGTGATGATGATGATGGTAATTCAAATTGTGGTGGTGATGATGATGATGGTAATTCAAATTGTGGTGGTTGTGGTGGTGCTTTTTGTTTTGGTGGTGCTTTTTGTTTCTTTTGTTGTTTCTCCTCTATTCTTGATTGAATTAATTTATTAATTTTCCCATTATAATCCTTATATAATGGATCATTATCTCTAGCTTGTTCAACATCCATATTTATGCGATATAAATATTTTTGCCATTGTTCACTGGATTTAATATCTTTAGCGTATTCAGGTTTCATTAATTTACCTCTTCGACTAAAACTATCCACAGCAAATTTAGCTAATTGTTGTAGGTTAAGGTTATTAATTGTTTTAATAGTTTCTTCATCAAATTTATTTATCAATTCAGCAGTACTTATTACACGACTCTTTCGTTCAGGGGCTGGTGCTTCAGCACCTTCTGCTTCATCATCTTCAGGTTGATCTTCATCCTCAGGTATTTCCGGGACTGGCATCGCAGCAGCTATTTCGGCTGGAAGTTCACGTAAAATTTCTTTTGTCTGTTTTGTTCTTCTTGCTATTTTTTCAGTTCTTTCTGCTATTTTTCCAGCTTCTTCAGCGGTTTTCTCTAACAAAGGTTGAATACCTTTAGTGGTCTCAGTGATAGGTTTAAATATTTTTTTTGTATCCTCTTCAAATTCAACTTGAGATTCCTGACGCGTTTGTAGTTGTTGCTTAACAGAATCACGAACAGGTAGATATTTTTTAATTGCCTCTAGTTGCTCTCGAGTTAATTTAGCTGAGTGTGGTTCTCCAATACTCATTATTGATAATATCTATAATGGCTGTTTAATTTATAGCAGCAGAAAGGGTGGACGACATACGCGTAGTGACCAGATTGTGAAAAAATCAGAAAAAATCTGGTCAATTAGAGAAGTTTTTACTATTAAGCCAAAAACTTTTTTTTCAGCCTTCGTAGGAACCCTTAAATTTCAAAAAAAAGGTCTCTACAAAGTTGTAGGGTCCACCCTCTGTGCTGCTCAAGACACTCTGGGATCGTTTGCGGACAAGATTTATACGGACAAAAGGTTGGGACTGTATACGGAAAAGATTTATACGGACAAAAGGTTGGGACTATATACGTACAAGGGGAAGTAAAGCATAGGGTGAGTTTGTATAGGGTCTATAGGAATGGAACAGGTTGGGTGACGTCACGTTACTGGACATTGGCAACAATCTTGCAAGTGGCTGACCTCAATCGGGCCAAACAGCAAACAGTGAATGCGGGAAAGAAAAGCTATAACACTTAGCGGAGCGGGTAAGTTCAGGGAGTGCAGCGGTGACACTATATTAATAATAACGCTTGGCGGGGCGGGACATATAACCCGATATAACGCTTGGCTGAGCGGGTAAGCAAACAAACAAACAAACACCAAACAAATACACACAAATATAGCAAAGAGAGTAAATATCTTTTCGAGGCAATGGAGTGGCCCTGAAAAGGGCCTTTGGGTTTCTTCTTCTTCTAATTTCTTCTTCTTCTCGTCCACCAGCACCACAATGTTTGCATTACATTTTTCTTCTTCTTCTTCTTCTTCTTCTTCTTCTTCTTCTTCTTCTTCTTCTTCTTCTTCTTTTTCTTCCTGTTTCTCCTTCTCCTCCTCCTCTTTCTTCCTCTTCTCATTTTCTTCTTCCTTTTATATCTTTTCGTTCCATTCTCTCATTTCATCTTTTTCATCCTCTTTCTCCTTCTTCTCCTGTTTTATGAGTTCGTTTAATATGCCTTTTCCTCTCTTAAAATTATTTATCTCCATACACAACCTATGAGGACTATAAGACCTAAACTACATCGCGACCAGCATTTCCACCACCATAACTAGGGTGTCTACCACCTCCTGCAACTTCATCATCTTCTCCAAATGGTTGGTAGCCATTTTGTATTTAATGTTGAATGGCGCGAATGACGAACGCTGCTCATTTTATTTTCAAGCAAGGACGTGAAGGAAAACATCCCCTCTTACCAACTACCCATATTACCCACACAACAAATTTTTGGTAATGAGAGGGCTAACCTAAAATAAATTTTTATACAAAACAACACACTAAGACCAAACTTTTTTGTGTTTAGAGAAAAGGTTTCTTGTTTTATCTAGAAGTTTTTTTGTTAAGATATACAACAAACAAACGAAAGAGAACACATTCAAATACAAATACACAAACGCACACACACACACACAAACACACAAACAAACGTACGTAAACGCATAACAAACACAAATACACACACACAAACAAAAGTACGCGAACGCATACAATCACAAATTCACACATACACAAACAAACGTATGCGAACGCATACAAACACAAATACACAGACACACACACGTCAGTAAAGGGGTTAGTGTTTATGGTCACACTATTCCACATTCACACAAATTGGCAACTTTATTAGTCTCTCTTTTCTAGAGATCTGGTTAGCCCTGAGAAGGGCTTTATTTTTGTCAAACTTCAGATGCAGCCAGTTAATGATGACATCTTCCAGGCAGAGCACCACAGACTTATCGGCGGTTCTAGTCCTGCTCCCAATTTATGGTTGGGAGCGCAGAGCTGGTTGAGTGGCCTCATCATCCCAGTCGTCACTTTGCGGGATTGTGAAGACTTCCGTGGATGATGAGGTCTCCTTATCTCCTCCTCCCAGTTTTCAGTCTGGGGAACCACAGTTCTTGGTACTGGTGGTAGAGGCTGTGGTTTTCGTAATGGCTGTGGTGCTTGTACTGGTTGTGGTGTTGGTACTGGCTGTGGAGGTGTCTTCACCTCAGGCTTGACCTCACAAAGAGGCCTAAGTATGAGGTGAGGCAGAATTATATCTTTCTCCTTTTACTCTTCTTCTTTCTTTTTTCTCTCCTCCTACTCTTCTTCCAGCTGGGCAGCTTCTGTTATGGCCTTCATGGCCAGCTCATCTAGTATGCGCTTGGCATACTCCATGTGCATCTAGGGCTCAATAAGTTTCGCTAGTCTGCTCATGTTAACGAGTGAACGCTGGGGTAGCCAGACTGATGAACGCTCCGCAATATGTATGTCGGAAGGGCGGACGTGAAGGAAAACATCCCCTTACACAAAACTAACAATACCTACTCCACCATCAATCACATGGAACGCACGGACCTAAAAGAAACACTCACGTTCACTTTTTTACTTTCAAATACACTTTATTATCACTCATACATACATACATACATACATACATACATACATACATACATACATACATACATACATACATAAAAACACACACACACTATCTTACACGTCAAGGAAACGAAGTGCCTATAGACACACTTCTATTTTTTAACTTATAGACAAACATCCAAAGAAAGACACATAGCTGGCCAATTTGACTAATATCTCTTTCTAGATGGTTCGGTAGCCCTGTAAAGGGCTGTTCTGTTCGGGGAGTTATGGCAATCTCTTATCTTCTTAGATTGCGTCTCCATTTGGCTGCAGGCTTTCACACAGGATAGGGTCTGCTTCTGCAGAAAGAGAAGGAGAATTCTTTCGTGTCCACTCGGCAGTCTACAAAGACTATGTATGGCTCCTGCTGCTGTTGCTGATGCTGCTCTCTCTCTCTCTCTCTCTCTCTCTCTCTCTCTCTCTCTCTCTCTCTCTCTCTCTCTCTGCTTCTGAAGTCTATACTTCTCGGTCCACTCTTCTTGCTCTTTCTTGATTTCATCTCTGAAGAGCTCTTCTATCAGGTCTTCAACATCCTGCCATTCCCTATCTCACGAGGCTTCGGTATCAGGTTTTGCCTGACACGGTGTAAATTCACGTAAGCTTCGTTCAGTTAGGCTAGTCTTGAACACATCTTCATAGGAAGATGAGTCTACCATGGATGGTCAGACTTGAAACTTCCTCGATTTATATGTCTCAAGCGTGGACGTGATAGAAAATATCCCTAAGATTTTTATTGGGTACGAACGCTATAGAGCTGATTTTTATGGTGAGGGATAGAGAAAAGTCAAAGAGCATGAATTCACAGTGTTCATTGTTAAAAACAAACGACAGACACATTTTTCAAAACACAACATTTTTATTTAACTCACAAACAATCAACACATAAAATAACATCAATACATTTTTTACTTGACTAACAAATAACCAACAATTAACAATAAAACAATTTTTCAAACAAACTATTTCTGATCAGGTTGACAACTTTGTGAAGTTAAGTTAGACTTGCACTGATGGAAGTCATTGGACCATTGAAGTGCACTACGTTTCCTAGCCAGAGATAAGAGATTTCCATAACGGTCACAAAACCATCGATCTACTTTTTCATTATTTCTAGAACAGTTCCGATCAAAATAAGTCACTTAATATTCTAAGGGATATCCAAGACTGCGTTGATGAAGAAAATACACACAATATTGTCCACATACCTTGGAATATGTTTCTTGTTATTTCACGTTATTGAATCCTGTTGCCTGGGAATTTCTTCTCATAAGGTCAATGATGTCATCTTCCAATGGAGGTAATCGATGCGAATCAAAATAATAATTCCACATAATCTTCTTTAGGGACGTACACGGCTACCCAGTGGTTCCTGGGAGATGACTGTCGTCTTTGTTGATGACATAAGCTTGATGGTCTTTAGGTTTGCGATGAGGAAGTTCATCTTTAGAACACACGACAGGATTCCAAGAAGCAGTGTACGAACTGTTGTTCAAAAGGTAATAAAGTTCCAAGGTATCCATTTTTTGTTTTTTTTTTTTTTCACAATTAATGATAAGTCGCCATTTCAATCCTGACTTTTTGCTTGAAAATCTGACAATTAACCGTTTCTTCGTTTCGTCTCTGCACTCTGAGCCAAGAGAGCTTCGATGTGATGGATCCCTCGAGCAGTCAATGGAGGGGACAAATGATCACGCGAGTCTTTAAACCACTGATGCAACACTGTTTCTTCTGAGATGCGACCAGAAGAGTCCTCCAGATACTCGTCCAATTTTGCTTCTTGACTCATCATCAGACATTTATCGTGTTGAATCTGACTGGGATGATCGTTTTGACATCCATAGCAATCTTTCTTGATCAATTCCGTAATTTTATCCGCCAGGTGTGTGGCAAAACAGGACTGTAAATGTTGTTCTTGTTCTAGCCATCTTGACATGACCTCCACGTCCTCTTCCTCTTTGTCTTTTGGTTCTGTTTCCACCATATCCTCCCATTCCATTTCTATAGATTATCCACCATCAAAGAGGGATAAGAATCTTCCATAGCTTATAATAATCTAAAATGACTTCTCTCAAACTGTTGATTTCTATGGTATTGAATTCGGCATACAAGATGACATTCACCGTCTCGGTTAGAGCTTCTGCAAACTGAAGTTCCACACGAATCTGACCGGATTTTATAAGGTGGAAATGTCCCTCGTCGCTGCCTTGGTCTGGAGTGAAATCAAAAGCCCACAAAGCGTAACCTCCTGCATAATCGTCGAAATGCCGTGGCTGGTGTTGGTCCCTAACTGTCCGGTGGCTTCGTATAGGGACAAGTACGATCTCAACTAATTCTTCTGGGTAAAGTTAGGTTCGAAAGGTCTGGTACACAAGGCTTTGCCATCGCGGCTGACTTCGATCTTGGACACTCTGTAGTGCTTAAACTGAACAGGATTTTGATCGTGGGCGCCGTCGAGGGCTGCATTGCTGACGATGCCAACTATTAAGCGTTTGGGTAACGGCCACTGGAGCAGATAATCTTCGATCTTGGGTCGGAGTCCACCAGCAATGGTGAAGGTTTTCATTTCCAAGCGTCGTATCGGATAATTGGCAGTCGTTCTGCTCAACGTGTGACTGATGTCGTTGCACACTTTCGGTAACACTTCCACAACGCACATAGAGTCTGGCTTCTTGGATGATGATTTTGTACTCGTTGGCATGGGATATTAAATGGAAAGCGGTACCGCTACGATTCAGTCTCAGTCGGATATCCACGCCTTTGCATCAAATACTTCTCTTGCAACCACATGTCCAAATGCAAACGATCCATCAGTTCTAAACTACGTCCTTGCAGGATTCTTTTTCGACGGTCGTTAAAGCCCACATAGTGACGATCGCCATCTTCTGTCATGGCTGTGTCGTTAAACTTGCTCTCACCTGCTGTGTCAGATTTCAATACCACGCAAGCATCCAGACGGGTGTTTTTGGCCTCTTTTCCGTACGCCAAGAGATTTTCTAGTTACGCTTGGTAAAGGTAAGTATCCATGCTACTGCTGACTAGTTGGTTATTCAAGTCCAAATCCACTTCGCTGAACAAGGAATGCATGAAAGTGTAGAAGGGAACTACTCTAGCATCGGCTCCCGGAGCAGTATCGTCCGCTTTGATCACCTTGACTTTCAAAAACAAGTAACTGCTATTCAGATCGATGTAATCTTCGGGCTGTCCTTTGATTTCAGACTCGATGGGAGCTGAATCCGTCAAAGAGGAGACAGGATGAAAGTCTACAAGTCGTTAGATAATAGTTTTCGAAAATGGAGTTTCACTGTAACTTTCCCTTTGGTGAATGGAACATTTTGTCCCAGGTCTCCTTTTATAGCAATGTTGACAGTGAAATACGACCTCCTGACGGGCAAATAGTAAGGATGTACAAATTCGCTGTGAACGTAATTGGTGTTTCCACCTTCCTCGTCAGTTGTCGTGGCAGAATCCACTTTGAAATGAATGACACGCAATAACGGTGCGGAGGTGTGTCCCACTAAGTTGTACTGCACTATATCGGAGTACACAAAGATCAAATTTAATCCTTGGTTCAATTCTACAAGGGAACGAAATATCTTTCAAAATCGGCTGTTGACAAAAATGCTGATGTCAGGGGAAAGAAATAAATCAGATGAAGTGATCTTCTCTCCACACAATATCTCAAACAATTCAGGATTAAAAGTGATGGACAACGTTCGGGCTTCATTAAATTTCATCATTAGGTACCGAGCCACTTTATGGTACTCGATGGTGAGAGGTTTGTTCTGTTTGGTCAGGGCTTTCCCAAACTGAGCGTCGAAAATAGTGGCAATCGTATCCACCATTAAAGTAATAGCCTGCAGGAATTTTCATCTCATTCGTGTTCAGGGGAGATATGTCTTGTGTTGATGTTTTGGATTTCCAAATTTTAGGATCATTGCCATCCAACTTGTGCTTGTAATTGTATATTCCGGATTTCGACCCAAAACGTCATTTGATTTTCAGTGATGTCTTGGATTTGTGTAGGGTGAATCATTTCCACCAAAGCCACTTCCCAATGAGCTTCGTGATCCAATTGGATGGCCTGAGGTAATCTGACTGTGCAACAGCATGATGTCTTTTTAGGAACACCTCCATGGAATTGTCACTGGGTAACGTTAAGTAAAATTGGTTGTTCATAATTCCAGAGTTCTGCAGTCCGAGGGGTTGCTCAAGGTTAGAGGAGTGTCCAAAAGAGGATTGTTGTTGGAGAGGTGACTGTTGGGATGGTGACTGACATTGGGCACAAGGTTCCCGTTGTTCCCGTTAGAAGAGGATTTCAGAGACGGATTGGGGAGAAGGTAACCGATGCAGCTGCCGATTAAAATGGTCCACAATTGTTTGTCTCCTTGTTGCAAACTCAGATTTTTAATGGCAGCACCGATGACACAATACACCACAAAAATTTGGCAGAAAAATGACTATTTGCGTTTTAGGCACACGTTCTTCACATCACACCCACAAGGGTTGTTTTTGTAGATCTTGCATAGAAGAACTCGGTGAAGGAGTAGTCCCTGCGGTGGTAGCGGTTCAGGCTGTGTTGAAGGGCATGACGGTCACTTCTTTTTATAGTCGATGACTTGCGAAGCGTCGATCCAAGAATGAAAACTGGGTGGATATACTTTCCAACATACTTTGACTTCTTTTATACGTCTTTTTCCCAATTTACGGGTTCTTCGATCGAGAATGCTTTCGATGTCGTACAATTCGTCTACTGTTTTCGTCACTCGTTCCTTTTAACACTTCCCCGTTCATGTCTTCTAATTTATAGACGGCAGTATGACGGCCACGCACTCGTCCAGTGACACGAAACAATTCGGTGGTCCAGTTGGATAAGTAAACTTTGTCGAAAGTGAGTCTGCTTTTGCCAATGCGCACCCAAACTCCCGTCTTCAACACTTCACCTTTCTTGGGGACAGTCATAGTCGGGGACGTACCAAACATGCGCTAGAAGACGGTCACTTCGTTGTCGGGAGTCACTTCTTGGGGGGGGGGGTCACATCCGATGCTCCGATGGTAAGACTGGTTGTACGCTTAGACCAGGTGCGGCAAGACGTCGATGAACTTGAGATTGTGCTGATGCGTAAAATATTTCTACATCCGTTCTTTCAAGATGCGTTGAAAACGTTCCACGATGCTGGCTTTGGTTCTGGATCCTCTATGGTGAACAAATTGATGTTTCAGACATTCGGTGCTTTTGTCGGTTTGCTATCGAAGTGTGTTACGACCACTTTGTTTCAACACCAGTTTTTGGGTTCGTACTAACTCAGTGCTCAATTTGGAAGTCAATGGCACGACCCAGGCAAATTTAGAAAAGACGTTGATGACACAAAGCAAACATTTGTAGCCACGATTTGTAGCTAAATCGGCTTCCCATTGATGGTCGATGCCCTCCACTGAGGGTGCGACTTCTGGAAAATGTCCATCGATTCGGTTTGTGTAAAGTGTACATGGCTTGTTCTTGTAAATATCGTTGCCCTTGAGGTAAACGGACACATTTGAGTTGGGTTTTGGCAGCACGATACAATTTCTGAACTCCTCCGTAACCTTCAGGATGGGCTGGATCATCAGGACTGTTTTCTTTTTTAATAGGTCACCCACTCGTCACGGATGCTACTATGGATGGGACGAGGTGGTGGTTTCCAAACAGCTTGACGTGTCCGATGTGCCATGGGAGTGGAAGTCGAGGGTAGTTGTGATGGTGGTGATGGTAATGGGTTGGCTTTTGTCTTCTTTTCTATTTTTCACTTCTGGTTTCCCTTCTATCTTTCTGACTTCTGTCTAAGGAGGAATCGATTTCATCTTTTTAACCCAAGCTTTGAGTTCTTCTCCTTGGGATGTAGGGGAAGGGGTCAACAAGAACGCTGCAGTCTTATTTGGGATGGGAGCTGCTGACGGTGTTTGAAAGGCTTCTCGTGCCTCTGCTTCCTCACGCATCCATGGGGCTGCCTCTGTCTTGATCGCTGGTGGTGGCGGTGGTGATGGTGGTGATGGATTTCTTATCAGAGCCTTAAAATCTTTCAGAGTTGGTAGAGCTGTTTCGTCTAAAGCTTTTCTGGTGAAAGAGTTGAAGTTGTTGCAACACTTGACCGTATCGTTACGATTTTTCCGTTTGGGACAAATCACGGAGATCCATTAACGATTGCAATTCGTGTTGTAACTGGGACATTTTGGTCAAATGAGAATTGGGAGGTAAATACGGGGTCCGTTGTTCTTGGCAACGATGCAATTCCATCCATTGTTTGTAAGGGACTAAAGCCAGTTTTCCTCCTTCCATCAGATTCCAAAGGACACGTCTGAGATCTTTAGACTCAAGAGGTCCCCTTTCTTTTCTTTATCCTTTTCATCTTGGACCCATAGGTAAAACACTTCCCAGGACTCCACCCAGCGTGGCTCCCGCTATTCCTTTGACAAGAGGTCCTATCAGGGGTAAAAATCCTCCGCGTTGCACTAACATATTTTTCTTTTGTCTGATGGGTATTTTCTTTTGGACCATTTGGCTAAGAACGTGTCGATGTTTGGCTAAGCATTCTTTCTGGTGTTTAGACAAAGGTATCGTTCCTATCAAGTCATTCAGACAACATTCGCTCATGGTATCGATGATGTCTTTGGAGGCTGTTTGAATAAGTTGTTTTCGCATGGGTGGAGGGGCTTTGGACAGGACGGACAACATATCCCAATGTTTGGCTAAACGAGGAGGCAGTCCTTTCTTTTTCTTTCCTTTTCGGGCAATAGAGTGGTGTGCACTTCTTTTAAAGGACATCTTTTTTGGTTTAGGAGCAAAAATACACTAAAGTCCATCGCTTGACATGCGTCTTTTTATCTTATTCTTGGGATGGAGGTAACAGACCAGGAATACTTCTGAGAAGCTGTCCTAACAAAATAGGCATAAAAAATCCTTATCTTTGGTTGCTCCTTTTTTTCTTTGGACGACTGGGTCTTTTGAGGGGTAAACGTCGATGCTTGGCTAAGCGTTTTTTTTTTTTTTGGATGACGAGACTGTCCTTTTCTTTTTCCTTTTCCTTTTTGGATACGAGAACAACAAAGTTGGTGTGCACATCTTTTATTGACATCTTCTCGCGTTCAGGAGCACAAAAACACTGATCCCCATCGATTGCCCCAGGTCTTTTTATACTGGAATGCGTCGCCACTGATTGTCTTTACGCCGTATCATCTTGATGATAGGCATCACAGGTCGTGGAGGGGTTCGCAACGGACTAATTGCTTGGATAAATCCAGTAAACTCAGTAACATGCCCGATCTCTCTTGGACTTTGATTTTGGGGTCAGGTACTTTGTGAGCAGCTGCCTCTGCAGCTAAACAGGAGAAGGGTGTCACCGCTGGAGGAGAAGTTCTTCCAGACACGGGTTTCCATTCTATCTTCAAAATAGGAAGAACGGGTGTAAAATTTGGCTTCGTCGACATTACCAGCAATGGAGAAGTGGAAGAACTCGAGACTACAGGAGCCGCGGTCACCGTCCCTGCAGGTCGTGGTTTCCGAATGTACGGTAGCACCGAGGCTAAAGTCCTCTCTTTCGGGTAGAAGCTGTTTTCTGGGGGCTTTTCGTTTTCTTTTTCTGCGGAGATTACCTTTCCTGTGGCTGTGATCTGGTCTTCACACCACCGCTCTTTGTCTTCTTCTTCTGAGTACATTTGGGTCTGTGAGTGGCTTTCTTTCTTGGGGAGGACCTTGTGGGCATTGGGTCCCCATTTTAAGAGGGAGCGAATGATGACACCTCCTAGAGAACCGCTACCTCCAGGTTTCAAAATGGTTTGAGTGTCGATGCGATGATCGGCCAATTGCATCAAAGTTACTTTCTTTCTCTCAAAAAAGGGTTTGGTTTTGATGTGGAATCTCAATGATGCCTTGCAATAATTGACGTGCTGTCACCGCATGCCATCGTATGACTTCTCTGAGACTGGCTTCTAAGACACGAGCACGTATTTGTGGATTTTTTTCGCGACTGATGCCGTACAAGGCAAGAATCAATTTGACTGGAAGATGAGACTGAAGGGATGTCATGTTGACGCTGTGTAAGATAGACCAAAAGTGTCCGAGGATATTATAGACTTTTTTGTTGTTGTTGTTGTTGTTGTTAAGTCGACGGGGACGTGTACACGACAGGCTCTCCGTCTTGGCACCAGTACTGAAACAGATGGGTACGAAATCGCAAATAATCGGGAGGGTGGGTTTTAAATCCACTAGTAAATAGGTGTGAGGGGTTTGAGTGGCATCGTCGTACGCATGGGTCAGCCAAGGTGTTCCTAACTGTTTGGCTAAGACTTGCACTTGCGATTTATCTCTAGGGCTTTTAAACAAGACCACGTAATGAGCATTGAGACTAATGGTGCGATGAACTTTACTTTGTTGAAACAAATTTTGGGTGATGTAAATGACACTGGCATTACGATGATGCCCTTTGCGCGTAAACCAGTTTAATTTCTTCTTCGTCTTCCCCTAACATGTCGTCGAAGATGAGCAGATGAATTTGATTGGTGTCAGACACGATCCCGTCGTCTTCGCCAGGAATACGTTCCACAAACACGATGGAATCGCTTTGACTTTCTCGCAGGAGGCTGTACGCCGATTGCCACTCTTTGTAACATCACAAGATACGTTGAGGTGGACGATCGATCAAATGAAGTTTATGTTTGATCAAACGTTTGACAAATTCGGTTTTACCTGCACGGCTGGTTCCAGCAATTAACATGTTAAAAAGATGGCGAAGATACAAGCCCTCCCAACTGGCACGATGTAAGTTTTCATCGATGACTTTGAAAGTGGACGAAGAGGGAACAGAGACAGAAGAGGTAGCCATAGTGCAGGGAATGTAATTTTTGACACGAAAACAGACAAGACAAGAGTTTGTGTACTTTTTTAAAGACACGTTTTTTGCAAAAGAAAAAATTTTAAAATGCAACACAAAAGAAAAAAATATATTAAAAAAAAAATGGTTAAGTACATGGATAGAATACACATCAAAACGATCAAAGTGGAATATGAACAAGTCTCTTTACAACATTTTTGGTGACGACGGTGTGGTGTCCTAGCGACAGTTTGTAATGTTCTTAGAGTATTTACACTTGGCACAGTCACACAAGTGTCCTCCCGGAATTGCCTTTCGGGGACACCCATGTCGATGACGATCCTGTCCTGACGGGAGTGGTTCTCATCGGTGTTGGGTTCTTCTGGCACTGTGGCAAACACAGGTTTAAAGGTTACCTTTTTCGCTGGACGCTTTAAGTTCACTTTTTTCTTTGAAAGCATAACACAAATCTTGGGCAATGTAAGCCACTTCTTTTGTCCAAGCCTCGAAGCCCAAACTTTTCCAGTCACGTATATCTGACCAGTATTGGTATAAGTCGCAAGCTACACACACACACACACACACACACACACACACACACACACACACACACACACACACACACACACATCTTCGTAAATATCTTCAGTGACTAAAAGTTGACGAATCTTTTTTTTTCCCCTTAGAGGTCGAGAAGAATAAGCGCAAGGCTTTTAACAGTATGAGTCTCTAGTGTACATTTCAAGGTATCACTTTCATGGGGTTTTTTGGCGGTACCTCACAGTACAGATCGTACCGAGCCCACAAGAATTCGGCTGGTAAACGAAATCCCAGAAAGCAAGTCACTAAAACATACACTATACGACGACCAAAATTCATTGGATACAGTGCTCGTAAAAAGAGTTGGTAATCCACCACAGTTTGAATACTGTCATTGACTTCCTTCCATGGAATCTGTTGTATGACGAGTGATAAAGGTGGTGGCATGGTAGGCAGTTTTTATACACTCTTTGGTGTAAGGTAATAAGTGTACTTTTTTAACAGAATCCGGTTTATTTCAGTACCGCACCAACAATGTTTAGTCACTAACTCACACACCACACGTGGTACAGAAGTTTCCTCTTGAACTAAGATTTGTTGGTGTAAAAGTTTGGTAATCCTCTAACTTGTCCGTTGGAATTCGGTGTACTATGATCACCTTGTAAGTAGAATGAGTGGCATCCAAAACATTATGAATCTCACGTGATTCATCAATGTCTGACCAATGGACCGCTTTCAAATGAATCAGTCCTCTTATACCATTCAGGTACCAGCGGTTCCAACATCGGTGACGAAACGGAGGCAATTGTTCTATGCGTTGGACTTATATTTTGACAAACTCTCGGTAAATGAGTTCTCTCAACTCCACAGGCAAACCACCAATGTTCTCTTGTAAAGTATCCATCACGAGATTATTGAGGTCGTCCCACTAATGGTAGATAGTGACAGTGCAGAGACCGTCGAGCATGTTCCAGGAAAGCGGAATCGTTCTCCTCCCAATCGTGAAGTGACACACCGCAACTGAAGCACTTGACTTTATCACCTTCGCCTAAGTAGATAAACCCGGCTCTGGCTAATTCTTCGGGGGTAGGTCCTCCAATATATTTAGGTCATTTTCGTCGGAAGGTTTGGAATCAATTTTCAAAGTCGCAGTATTCAGACAATGGCACAGCGAACGAATATTCTTCATTCACAGGTTCATCTCGATGAGGGTACGTTGAAATCCGCGGTAGTTTGCTCATAGTTGGATGACATCCGTAGGGTGGTAGACGCATAGTTTCGCGTGGAGGATGACATTCACCGTGAAAACCAGTGAAGTGAAAAGTTGTACGATAACGAGTGGCATAGCTTTCGCATCTATCAGGTTTGACACGCACAGCATCACTTTTCATGGTAGGTATGGTTGTAGTTGTTATAGCAAAGTTCTCATGATGTGGTACTGAATCGCTGAGGTCACAGCGTATGGCATCCCTGCAATCGCAAGACAAAGCATCAAACTCCACTTGAGAATCAACGAACTTGATGGTGTCTGTTTGTTAGCATGCATCTTTCTCGCTTGATGTTTGTAGTTACAATGAACCATCGGTCTTGGACGCTGTCCCTTTTTATATTGGTCGCAATGAAGTCTCGAGCTTGTATATTTTTTATGCCCAGTTTTGGAAGTCTTCATTTTTTCTTCCTGGACAGCGGTACTGCCTTCTCTAAGGTAGCGTCATACCTGTACTGTAGTGTGATGGATATAAAGGCCAAAGAAAGGCAAGGACAGAACAGTGCGGAGACCATCGAGTATGTTGCAGAATAGCTGAATCTTTATGGATACATCGATCCATATGCAACCTCAGACCACAAATGAAACACTGTACTTCGTATCCCAATCCAGTCTCAGGTCTCGAGCAGACAAATCCTGTTCTAGCTAAAACATTCGCAGTAGGAAAACGTTCCCTATCCGTGGCCCATTTTTGAAACGTTTCTAATCGACTGGCACAATTACAATAGTCAGGCAAGAAGATAGGAAAATGGTATGGTTGGAACTTGGAGTTCTTAGTGGGTCTCTCACTCGATTCTTGCTGTGTCGAAGCCATCCTTCTTGTTGGTGACCATCGTCTTGGAACCATGTTTTATATTAGTGTATCCGTAAGGTAAAGTGAAGTGGCTGGGAAGCCGCACTCGCTTCTGGTACACGATTTAACAGACATTTTCAAGGCCGACTGACGATTTGGTGTGTGGGTAAACGCACAATCTTGTGAGGTTGGAGGGTGGTCACACTAAAATTTCGATCCTCTCCAGACTACAAGGCTTATTTCAATACCCCGAAGTTCACCACTTGACTGGTCCGATAATTGAGAGCCAGTCCTTTCACTTTACACTCGGTGTGCACTTATCCTTGCTTGTCCCGGTATTCCTAACTATAATTTTGGGACCGCCACTAACAAAACTTAGAATATTGTCAGTGGGGTACTCGTCCGTCCAGGCTCCTAAACGGTCTCCTTCGATAACAGGGTGACGTTGACCCAGGCGATCGATGTAGATGCAACTGTCCGTGCCAAAATATAACAAACGATCTCCTTACAGTTCCAAAGCTTCGTACAATTTTAAGTGAGCATAGGCTGTCAGGTATGCCGCAGTGATGACATTTCCAAATTCGTCGGCCTCTACAAAGTCCAGTTCTTCTTCGTAATTGACTTAGATCAAGTCCTCACAAACGACGTCCACATGTTTCATGGCTTTAGTTTTGTCGAGAATCATCTGGAAGTAGCGGGAAGGTTCTGTCAAATACTCCGTCTTGGGTAAACAAAGCCGTTGTGCCATTTTGACCCACAACCAAACCAACATCACTTTGGCACTTCCTTCGTTTTTCTCCACGTGATCTAAAGTGATGCCCTCCTGGTCAAGGCATTTCGTTTTGAATTTCTTTTAGTCTTCGGGAGTGTGGCACCAGGAAGGACAGCCACTGGCTTCTTGTTTCAGTTTCAAAAAGGCATCCATGTAGTCTGCGAAAATGCCTTTCTGAATTTGGTCACCCTTGTGGTATTGTTCTGTCTTGAGAAAGTGGTAAATTTGGTACACTTCTAACAATTGGTATACTAGGTCCAGAGCTTTAAACAATTCCACGCTGACCCATGTTCCTGTTAAGGCGCGTTCTTCCTGGCTGTGCTGACAAGGTCGGTCTTGGTTGCACGTTTCGGAACAAGAACGGCACAAGGGAAACATCAATTTTCCTTGGCAATGGTGAGGTAAAACGGAATAGTACAAGTCCGTGGGAGGCAAGACTTTGCATTTAATCAATCCTTCGTATTGTCGAATGTTGTCCAGGTCTGTGTGTTTCGTCAGCAATTGCGAGTGCCCTGCAAGTAATGTAACCAGCGTAGGGATTTGACTGAGTATTGACATTCGACAAAGTTTGTCGTTTAAGGGCTTATGACAGGTGTTTTCAGGCATAAATCGTTGTCTTCACACAATGGTGCAGGGTTCTTTCAAAGGATCGATCCATCCGTGCTCCATGAACAGTTCTCGAAATTTTTCACAGCAACGCCGTAAAATGTCCACGTCGGAACGCCAATACTGTAACATTTCTTCCCGAAAGTCAAAGGGGTCCGAGGCGTGAGAGGGGTACCAAGCGTAGAAAGCTTCTCATTGTTTGGTGTACATGTTGTCAGGGTCGCAGCAGTGAGCATCAGGCAAATGTGGCAGAACGGCGTGTTGATTGGCTTCGGTATTGAAAAAATGCGGCAAATAACCTTTGGCCATTTCTGTCATTCGAAACGTTTTAGTCATTCAGCTCCAACATGGCCAAGTAACTCATCGAATCTTTAAAATGCATTTGTCCCACTTACATGGAAATGATTTTAGCTCCATTCAAAGTCATTTTAAGACGTTCGGTACTTTGTTCCGTAATTTATGTCAAAAGAATTTGCCCATCTTACCCCGAGAAATTGTGAGCCATCATCTTGGCATATCGAAGGTAACCTCCGTAACGTTCGATGCCCTCTTGGCTCCATGTCTCGTCGATAGGGTCTAAGATCCATTGGGCTAAAACCGCCATCGTGTTAGGTCTTCGAAAGATTTTATCACGTCCTCCGGGAACCTTGCTGCAGTGAGGACAATGACTAAAGATAGGTTTCTGGATGTACTTCTTCCACGCTCGATGAGCCACGCAGAAATCAGGAATGTGAATGCCAGTCTCCTGCATGTATTCGAAATCGAAAAAGATGAAATTGCCTTTCTTCTTGATGTTTGGAATAGTATTCTTGAATGTTCCAAGTCCACGATTTGGTGAACAATGTGACATCGTTTCTTTCCTCGACATACGTTTAAGCTGGCATTATTGTTACGTATGCCTTGTCCACAAGTAGGGCACACTCTCAACAGTTGACAAGCACTTTTCTGCTGTGAACCTTGCGTCTTCAACTCTTGTTGGTAACCGGTAGGGCTGACAAAAGATCGCTGACAAGCAGGGCTATGCACTCGTTTTTGTCCTTCGTCAAGACAGGGTTTAGAGGCCAAACACCCTCACATTTCGATCCACAATGCTTGTCTTGCTCTCGATCGTTATAGCCATACTCACATTTCTCACAATAATAACTGTATCCCAGGAATGCAGTGATACTGGTAATGGCATCGAAATGTTCATCGTGATGATAAACGTGAATTTGCCTCGAAACAACAGAGCACTTATTGAGGTTGTACTTTCAAGGTGTAGCGAGGTTCCAAGACGCCTTTCAATTTTTGCATTTGAGGAATGCATCAGGGTGTGTCTTTGGATATCCCAGCTTGCTGTAACAGGAGTTCTGCTTCTCGTCGTTGTTTGGCTCGGTCCGATTGTTGAATTGTTCGCCAAGCTCTTTTCCATTTTGCCGTATCATTCTTGTCAGCATACGTTCCTCCCATCACGATGGTACGGGCTAAACACATCTTCTCTAGAGGTTTATTAATTCGGATGAGGCTCTTTTTGGCGGTACGATGGTCGTCACCAATAACACCTTGTTGCGTCCTGTCCCATGGGGAAGGTAAACGTGGGTCATGAACAGTGTCGCTTTTCCATCGGTGATGTGAAACTCGTCGTTTCATTGTTGCATGTGTTGAATCTTGTCGATGATTTTGGAAGATGTCAATTCTGCTGGGCTGCTAAATGCGATACAAACAGGCAACTTCAAACTGTCGTGATAAAGGGAACGTCTCAGGTGATCGTCTTCATTGGCTTGACATTGTCGTTTCAGTGTGGTTAAAAAAAAATCCCATACATCGGTGATGAAATCTTTTTTTTTTTTTTGAGTGGTACGTCGGACTTCAAATCTTTAAACTTCACTGTGTAAGTGAAAGCTGTGGTTCTAAATTTTCTAGAGGAGCGTTTTTATGTCTCTCGAATGTGGTAGTACTTTTCAGGGGTTATTAGTGGTGGTGAACTTTGGTTTTTTGTAGACTCTCTGGGTCTGGATTCTGGTTCACTCATGTCATCTACAAAATCGCTGGCATGAATTTGAGCCAAGACTTCAGCTACTGTGCGAGGCGATAAGTCACGTTTCTGCCTCTTAATTTCTTTTCCTTTCTCCACGAAATGATGCGATCGTTTCATCTTAAGTGCAAAACGTCAAATAACTACATTTTAAACGCCATGGATCCGTATCTATCAATGTAAGACCAGTGTCTTCCATATATAAAGGGTCAATGTCTTCCCTCCAAGTATTCATTTCACTTTCAGGCCTACCAGAAAGATGGAAAAGCCAACACAGATCGAACTTCTGATCAGAGCTTTGCGAAGTGTCATATTAAGATTTTCTTCGGAGAAGCGGACGGACTACTCCTCCTCCTTTCGAGATAAAAGTCAAGATACTTGCTATATCTGTCAGAAGAAATGGCATTGTCTTTTTAATGTCCACAACGTCAAAGCAAGACAGGTGTCAGAAGAGACAAAAGTCAAGATCCCTGTTATCATTGTCAGTAGAAAGGACATTGGTCCTCAGACTGCCCTAAGAAACAACAGGAGGAAGAGAGGGGTTCCAAACAGGAAGAAAAGGAAGAACCCTGACAGATCCAGAAAGAGAAGAAGGAGGAGAAAATAAGACGAGAAGAAAGTGAGGAAGAAGAGGAAAAGCCTGTGAAAGTGAAGAAATTCAAAAAAGGAGAGAGTGAACAAAGATAAAGAAGACGATAATGAACGTTTTAAAGGGTTGGGTTGTGAATTGGATTGTACATTTGTACTAGAGTATAACAGAAAGAAAAACGTAAGTGTCTCTTGGTTTTGACTTTTAGAATAAGGACCTACACTCACACACTCACACACGTGCATCAAGGGGAAAAAAGATATTTTAAGTTTTAATTGATTTGGCAAAATGAATACTACATCTTTAAGAAAGAATGGGTGGCCCTGAAAACGACCGTTGGGTGTTTGTTTTTTTGTTTTTTAAAAAGAACAAACTCAGGAACGATCATGTAATCAGCTTTAACTGTCTTATCCCTTTGCTACGGCCAAGGCCTATTTCTGAACCTGCTACTGTCGATGATGTGGTAGAAATCACTAGGGTGGGTATCTCAGGCGCAGTAGGTGTGTGAACAGGGTTGGGCTGTTTGGCTCGGCAAGGTCTTTTTCTCTTGGGTCGTAATAAAGAAGTCTGATACATTTGTTTCATACTCATTAACTCTGACAAAATGTCTAAGAGTACCATCACCGTTTGACTTTCACCGTCCTCCTTTTCTCCTAGACCTTGTTTCTTCTCCGTTTCTTCTTCTTCCTGTCGTTTTCTTCTTGCCTCTTCTTCTCGCTGTTGCTGTTGAAGGAGAAAGGCTTGCTCTGCTTCTTTCTGCTGTTGCAAAAATTTCACCAATTCTCCTTTCTGTCTCTGTTTAAAATCCTCGACGTGTGGTAAAGAAGGAGAAGGTGGCGAAGGTGCTAGTACCGGAACAAATTCTTGCGAAGAACAGAGAAAATCCTCTAAATCCCAATTAAAATCGGTCTCTTCTGGAAGTTGGCCCGTGTTTGCTTGGGTAGCCGCTGCTATGCCATCAATCCTTCTCGCCACGGCCGGTGCAGCCCAATTCATTTTCTTCTTAGCTTTCGTCATGTTCTAACTCTTTCGCATTGATTCACTGCGCACAGACGCTAGCGCATCTATATAGGGAATGTGACGTCACAGTTAGCTCTCTTCGGATTGGAAGACAGACTCCGAACTGTGATTGAATTTTGTAACATGTGTTAGGATTGGTGGAAAAAAACTCAATCTGTTTCGATCCGCTCTTCCACTACAAATAACCTCGGTTCACTTCATTCCCTTCACCTGTTCTCGTCACAAGATGTGGACTAACGTAGAATCGTCTACCCTCCTATCGTCGATGCTGTTCAACACGGACTATCTCATGTATGTCAAATCAACATGGGCTATCACCCAGATGACTGATACAGCCCTTTGGAAACGAAGGTTCTATGTGGAGAGACAAGGCTGTCTGAGGAGAGTATTAATCTACGGTCCAGAGGTCAGACGAAGTTTGAGGAAGAGAAGAAGATCCGTGAGATGCCCTCTATGTTAACGGAATGGTGTTAACCAAAAAGCCAAAGGCCCTTTTCAGGGCCACTCCATTGCCTCGAAAAGATATTTACTCTCTTTGTCATATTTGTGTGCATTTGTTTGTTTGCTTGTTTGTTTGTTTCTTTGGTTGTTGGTTTGTTTGTTTGTTTTTTTGTTTGCTTACCCGCTCATGCTAGCGTTATAACAAGATATATGTCCCTCCCCGCCAAGCGTTATTACTCGTATAGTTTCACCGCTGAACTAGCTGAACTTTCCCCCCCCCCCCCAGCCAAGCGTTATTGCTTTTTTCCCGCTGTCACTGTTTGCTGTTTGGCTCGATTGAGGTCAGCCACTTGCAACATTGTTGCCAATGTCCAGTAACGTGACGTCACCCTACCTGTTCTATTCCTATCGGCCCTATACAAGCCCACCCTAAGTTTAACTTACTCTTGTCCGTGTATAGTCCCAACCTTTTGTCCGTATAAATCTTGTCCATAAACGATCCCAGGGTGTCTTGTAATGTAAATTCCCATTGTCTGTAAGGTATCCCCTATTACTACTTGTGTGTGTGAACGTGTATGTGTATATGTGTGTGTGTGTACTGTGTCATGTCTCATTTATATACCACGAGATGTATACATTATTCTTAAAAGTAAACAAGGCTTGCCGAGTTTCCTTGCAATGAAACTTTTTGACCACGAGTGGTATGTCCAATATGCGGCATAAATACAACACATTTTAGTTATATCACCTGCTTAGACACATCGTTGCATTTCTGAATGAGTTTACGATGGACTACAGGAAAACGTAATTGAGGAGTAAGGGAACTCTTAAAATTCATTCCGTGTGTCCGCTACAAAATGTTGTTCTTTACCTTTTGGGCTATTCGCCATGCTCTTTGCAAACTGATAAGATGCTTCTTTTCTACTTTTAGCATCTATTTTCATTCACATTGATTAACTAAATAAAAGACACGCTTCTGATTTAAACACAAATCATTGTTTAAGTGAAGAATGTAAAGCACTACTGTTACGTATAGGCTGGTTCAAAAGTAACAAAAGAAAAGAGTGAAACCGACAAGCTTTGTAAGTTTTAACAAAAATAATTTATTCCCCTAGAAAACACGGTGAAAAGGTGAAAATAGAAAATAGGACTTACAGTTTGTGAAGACAATCCAAACATTTATCCTAGTACTGAAAAAATACAAGTCCTATCACTAAATAGTTTTAACTGAATCCAGGTTCGAATCTTCATGACGTTCCAAGATGGAGGATGATGACGTCAGGTGAAGTCTTTATACGAATGTCAAGAGTTCCACGTTGAACCACAACTTGTAATGTTTCAATTTAGAATAAATTTCCATCGAATGTCTTTGTCACTTGTATAGTTCTCCAGGGAATAAATTATTATATTCTAAAATATAGATGAACTTCTGAACAAGCTGTCATCTATGATAAAACATCTCGAGCACCAAAGATGTAAAAATACAACTCTTTGTGGCACCTAATAGAAATATATTCTTCTGATTGAAGATATATTGTAAGACGGAATATTTCACGGGGATCTGAGTATTTTTAAACAGAACTAAGACGTCATTTCAGGCGCACACAATGAAACACGTGGCTATTTCGCAATAAACAATGCAATTTCACGTGGGCCAGAAAAATGACCTTGGCAATAACCAATCGTTTTCGCGTAGTGTTTACTTAAATCGACAAACCATGGCATGCAAAAATCGTGCTTATGCGAGTCATACTACATTTTATATAAACATAAAATCACTTTCAAAATTATCAGATCCCGTGAAAATAATCATTACAATAAAATGTAACGATACAAAAATAAAATTTAAAAAAAATTAAAATCAACACACAAGTAATTAAATTACATATTGGTAACATTACAACACGGCATATTCCACAGCGTGGAAAATATATTAAACTAATGACGAACCAACCATAGATAATTCAAACATTAACAATTTATGTAAAGTTGATTTTAAGTCATTATTTCGCTTTAATTAACATTGCTTCCTACCATAAGATTCTCTCTCTCTCTCTCTCTCTGAAGTTGACGTGGTGGCGCTGCTAGTGATTGTGGAGGTCTCCTCACCTCAGGCTTGACCTCACACAGAGAACTAAGTATGAGGTGTGGCAGAATTCTTTCTTTCCTCTTTTCCTTCTCTTCTTTCTTTTTCTCCTCCTCTTCTTCTTCTATCCAGCTGCTTCTGATATGGCCTCATTGGCTAGCTCGTCTAGAATGAGCCTGGCATACTGTCACTATTGACTGGTCAACGATGGGTAGCCAGACTGACGAACTCTTCGCTTTATATATATATATCGGAAGCGCGAACGTAAAGGAGAACATCCCGTTACACCAAAAACTAACAATACCTACTTTACTATCCATCACATGGAACGCGCCGACCTAAAAGAAACACTCACGTCCACTTTTTCACCAACAAACACATTTTATTACCACTGCCTATAAAAAAACAGACTATTTTACAATTCAGGGAAAGTAAGTGTATATAGGCACACTAAATTTTTTAAATTACAAACACACAAAGACAGACAAATAGTTTGGCAATTTGACTAGTATCTCTTTTCTAGGTGGTTGGGGTAGCCCTGAAAAGAGGTGTTTTGTTGACGGGATTATAGCAATCTTTTATCGTCCAAGATTGCGTCCCCGTCTGGCTGCAGGCTTTCCCACAATTTAGTTAAATTAGAAAGCATCTTCATAGGTGGATGAGTCAACCATGGATGGTCAGACTGGAGACCGCCGACTTTATATATGTCACAAGAGAGGACGCGATAGAAAACATCCCTACGGTTTTTTGTTGGGTTGAAATGCTATATAGATTATTTCATGGTGAGGGATATAGAGAAATCAAAGAACATATATTCACACTGTTTTTTGAAAACAAACCAAAGACACATTTTTTCAAAACACAACATTTTTACTTAACTAACAACTAACCAACAACTAACAATAAAACAATTCATACAGTATCAAAGAACACGTTTTTGACAAGGTTGACAACGTTGTGAAATCATGTTAGACTTCCACGGAAGAAGGTCATTGGACCATTGATGTACACTACGTTTCCTATCTAAAGACAAGAGATATCCGAAACGGTCACAAAACCATCGATCTACCTTTTAATCGTTTCTAGAAGAGTCACGATCAAAATAAGTCACTAAATGTTCTAAGGGATATCCAAGGCTGCGTTGAGGAAGAAAATACAATATTGTCCACACACCATAGAATCTGTGTCTTGTAATTTCACATTATTGAAGCGAGTCGTCTGGGTATTTCTTCTCATAAAGTCGATCATGTCATTCAAAGGCGGTAATCCATATGAATCAAAATACTTCATACATGCATCGTGGTGAAAGTAGATGGCTACACAGTGGGTTCCTAAGAGATGACTGTCGTCCGTGTTGATGACATAAGCTTGATGGTCTTTAGGTTTGCGATGAGGAAGTTCATCTTTAGCACACACGACAGGATTCCAAGAAGCGGTGTACGAACTGTTGTTCAAAAGGTAATTAAGTTCCAAGGTATCCATACTGTTGATAATTTTTTTTTTTTTTTTTTTGTTTTTAACAGGTAATGATAAGTCATCAATTCAATCCTGACCTTTTGCTTGAAAATCTGTATGTAATGGTCTCTTTGCTTCGTCTCCGCACTCTGAGCCAAAAGCGATTCGATGCGATTGATCTCTACATCAGTCAATGGAGGGCAAGAATGATCACGCAAGTCTTTATGCCACTGATGCAACACTGCTTTTTCCGAGATGAGACCCCAAGCGTCCTCTAGATACTCGTCCAATTTTTCTTCTTGACTCATCATCAGGCATTTATTGTGTTGATTTTGATTGGAATGATCTTTTTGACATCCATAGAAATCTTTCTTGGTCAACGCCGTAATATTTTTGGCCAGATGTTTAGCAAAACAGGACAATAAATGTTCTTCTTGTTCTGGCTATCTGAACATGACCACCATGACCTCTTCGTCTTTATCTTTTTTGGTGGATGGTTCTGCTTCCACCATGTCCTCCCATTCCATTTCAAAGAGTCTCCACCACTCAAAGAGGGATACGTATCTTCCATAACTTCTAATAGTCTAGAATAACTTTTCTTAAACTATTGATTTCTATCGTATTATCAAATTCGGCATACAGGATGACGTTCACCGTGTTCTCTGTGGGTATAGGGACTCTAAACAAGTTCCACACGAATCTGGCCTGATTTTAAAGGGTGCAGATCTCCCTCGTCGCTGCTTTGGTCTGGAATGAAATCAAAAGCCCACAAAGTGTAACCTCCTACATAATCGTCGCACGAAATGCCGTGAATACTGTTGGTCCCTAACGGTCCGAACAAGGACGATCTCAAGTAATTCTTCTCGGTAAATGCAGGATCGATGGGTCTGCTACACAAGGTCATGCCATCGCGATTGACTTCAATCTTAGACACATTGTAATGCTTAAACTCGAAAGGATTTTCCTTGGGGACGCCGTTGAAGGCTGTATTCTTGACGATGCCAATGATTAAACGTTGGGTAACTGTCCTTGGAACAGATGATCTTCGATCATGGATTGATGTTCAGCGGGAATGGTGAAAGTTTTCACTTCCTCGCGTCGTATGGGAATCTTGGCAGTCATTCTGCTGAAAGTGACTAATGTCGTTTCCCACTTTAGGTAACAATTCCACGCGTCGCACGTAGAATCTGGCTTGTTCGATGACTTTTGTATTTGGTAACATCATCAGTTTCAGCCATCAAATGGAAAGCGGCACTGCTTCGATGCAGTCTGAGACGGACATGCACGTCGTTCCGCACATACCTCTCTTGTAAACACATGTCCAAATGCAAGCGATCCATCAATTCTAAACTTTTTCTTTGTTTGATTTTCTCTTCACAGGCGTTGAATCCGGTATTTTGATTGTCCCCAACAACCGTAGTGTTGTTGAACTTGGTGGCGCCCGCTGTGTCAAGTTTCCATACCACGCAGGCATCCAAATGAGTGTTCTTAGCTTCTTTTCCGTACGTCAAGAGATTCTCCAGGTACGCTCGGTAAGGGAAAGTATGCATGTTGCTGCTAACTAGTTTGTTATTCAAGTACAAGTCCACTTCGCTGAACAAGGAATGCATGAAATTGTTGCCTCGAGCTACTCCGTCATTTTCTCCCAGAATCGTGTCGGTTTTTCGGTCACTTTGACTTTCAGGTACAAGTAACTGCTATTCAGATCGATGTAATCCTCGGGCAGTCCTTTGATTTCAGATTCGATAGGGGCTGACTCAGCAGCGTCTGGGGCATTTATTGGAGTTTCTCGTCCGACCAAAATGTCTTTGGGCGTTTGAATAAAGATATCCTTGCTTGCTCTCAAGAAAGCTTCTTTGGGGTTTTTGTTTGTCGATGATGACATTTTGGATAAAATCTTTGCCTTGCGTCAACGCAGCATCTTTCAAGGTGTGCAATCCTCGTGTTACCATCGGTTTCAAAACGGGGACCACCGAACGAAAGGCCGATTTCAGCATATCTCCTAAACCATGTCCTCGCTGTCGAGCAACTCCTTGGTACACAGGATACATGACTTACAAGTCGTTAGAGAATCGTTTTCGAATATGGAGTTTCACTGGAACTTTCCCTTTGGTGAACGAAATATTTTGTCCCATATCCCCTATTATAGTAATGTTAACAGTGTCGAAATACGACTTACTCACCGGAAAATAATGAAGATGTACAAATTCGCGGTAAACGTGATAGGTGTTTCCACCTTCCTCCTCAGCGGACTGGGCAGAATCCACTTTAAAAGGAATAACACGCGGTAACGGTACGGAGGTGTGTTCCACCACGTTGTACTCCGCCACATCGGAGAACACAAAGATCAAATTTAATCCTTGGTTCAGTTCTACCGGGAATCGAAAATACGACACAAAAGACATGTTCTCATAAATGGGTGGTACAGATCCACCCTTGAGCATCTTGACGTCCCCAGCCAAAATGTGAAACAATTCAGGATAAAATGTAATGGACACCACTTAGCTCTCCTTAAATTTCATCAGCAGGCGACGAGCCACTTTATGGTACTCGATGGGGAGAGGTTTTTTCTTCAGGCTTTGTCAAATACGGCATTGAACCTGGCAGCAATCGTGTTCACCAGATGTTGACCACTAAAATAATAGCCTGCAGGAATTATCAAGTGATAGGTGGTGTGCTTAATTTGGGGGTACTGTGTTTTTATATGCGTATTCAAATAGTTGTGCACTTGCTCGTCATGAACTTCGACATACAAAAGTTTTGATTTTCAATGATGTTTAAGATTTGTGTAGGGTGAATGATTTCGACCAAAGCTACTTCCCAATAGCTTTCGTGAATCAGTTGGATGGCCTGAGGTAATTTGGCCGTGAAATAGCATAAGGTGTTGTGGGGAAACAACTACATGGAACTGTCACTGGGTAACGTTAAGTAAAATTGGTTGTTCATAATTCCAGAGTTCTACTCTCCGAAGGGTCACTGGAGGTCACAGGAATGTCTAAAAGAAGATTAATGTTATTGTTGTTTCGGTGCTGACTGTTGGGAGGATGACTGACGTTGTGTGCAAGGATCCCGTTGTTACCGTTAGAAGAGTATTTCAGGGAAAGATTGAGAAGAACGTAACCGATGCAACTGCTCAGTAAAATGGTCCACAATTGTTTGTCTCCTTGTTGCAAACTCAAATTGACAATGGCAACACAGATGACACAATACACCACAAAGATTTGGCAGAAAAAGACGATTTGCGTTTTAGGCACACGTTCTCCACACCACATCCAAAAGGTCTGCTTTTGTAGATCTTGCACAGAAGGAGTGGTCACTACTGTAGTGGTTGAGGCTGTGTTCAAGGACATGATGGTCACTTCTTTTTATAGTCGATGAGTTGCGAAGCGTCGATTCAAGAATAAAAAATTGGGAGGATATCCTTTCCAACGTACTTTGACTTCTTTGACACGTTTTCCTACTTTACGGGTTCTTCGATCGAGAATGCTTTCGATACCGTACACTTCGTCTTCTTTTTTGGTCACACGTTGTAACTCGGGCAAGTAAAACGTTCCTTTTAACACTTCCCCGTTCATGTCTTCAATTTATAGACGACAGGATGATGGCCATGCACTCGTCCAGTGACACGAAACAATTCGGTGGTCCAGTTAGGTAAGTAACCTGTGTCGAAAGTGCGTTTGGTTTTGCCAATACGCACCCAATCTTCCGCCGTCAACACTCCACCTTTCTTGGGGACAGTTACAGTCGGGGATGTACCAAACAGGCGCTCAAAGACGGTCACTTCGTTGTCGGGGTCACTTCTTGGGGGGGGGGGGCACATCCGATGCTTCGATGGTAAGATTGGTTGTACGCTTGGAATAGGTGAGGTAAGACGTCGAGGTACTTTAGAGTGTTATGATGCGTAAAATATTTCCACATGCGTTCTTTCAAGGTACGTTGAAAACGTTCCACGATGCTGGCTTGGGTTTCTGGATTCTCGGTGGTGAAAAAACGAATGTCTCGTTTCTTCAATTCTTTTTGGAAAGCTTGGTTCAGAAATTCGGTGCCCTTGTGGGATTGCCATCGAAGAGGGTGACGACAACTTTGTTACAATACCAGCTTAAGGGCTCCAACTACCTCAGTGCTTGATTTGGAAGTCAATGGCACGACCCAGGCAAATTTGGAAAAGACGTCAATGACAAAAAACAAATATTTGTAGCCACGATTGTAGGTGGCCAAATGAGAGACCTCGGCTAAATCGACTTGCTATTGATGATCGATGCCCTCCACTCGGGTGCGACTTCTGGAAACTTTTCGTCGAATGGGTTTGTGTAAGGTGTACGTGGCTTGTTCTTGTAACCATCGTTGCACTTGAGGTAAACAGATACTCTTGAGTCGGGTTTTGGCAGCACGATAAAATTTCTGAACTCCTCCGTAACCTTCAGAATGGGCTGGAGTGTAGTAAATGCTTGTTAGCACATTCTCCATCAGGACTGTTTTCTAGAGTCCTCCTTTTATCTTCTTGATCCTTTTTATCTTTGAACCATTTGTGAAGCAGTAGCTTCACGAGTCGTGTAATCAGGGGTGCCAATGTGACCTTGAGTATGGGTGCTAACAACAGGTGCACAAATCCTGCGCATTGTACCAACATATTTTTCTTTTGACGGATGAATATTTTCTTTCGGACCATTTGGCGAAGAACGTGTCGATGTTTGGTTAAGCATTATTTCTGATATGTAGACAAAGGTATCGTACCTTTCAAGACATTCAGACAACATTCGCACAAGGCTTCGATGACGTCTTTGGAGGCAGTTTGAATCATTTCTTTTCGCATGAGTGGAGAAGCTTTGGACAAGACGGACAACACGTCCTAATGTTTCGCTAAACGGGGAAGCAATCCTGTCCTTTTCTTTCCTTTTTGGGTAGAAGAGGGATGACTTCCGGGTGGTGACATCTTTGTTTGTGTGTTCCTGGTCACACACAACAAATACACTGACGTCGATGACTTGGCACTCGTACTTTTATATAATTCTTTGGGGGTGTACTTTCGGAGTAGGTCAAAGGGTTTGTAACCAGTCTTTTTGACGACCTCTTTGTCTATATCTTTAAAAAAAATCCTCCCCTTTGTTTGCTCCTCTTTTTCTTTGGATGATGTGTTCTTTTCTAGGATAGAAGTCGCTGCTTGGCTAAGCGTTTTTTCGAATGATGAGACTGTCCATTTCTTTTTCCTTTTCCTTTTTGGACAGGAGAACGACGAAGGTGGTGTGCATTTCTTTGAGGGGACATCTTTTGGCGTTCAGGAGCACAAAAACACTGATCTCTATCGTTTGCCCAGGTTTATTTATAGTGGAATGCATCGCCAATGATTGTCTTTATGTCGTATCATCTTAATGACAGGCATCACGTGTCCTGGAGGGGTTCGCAACGGACTAAATCAGGAGTTCTTGCTTGGATAAATCCAGTAAGCTCCGTAACATGCCCGATCTCTCTTGGACTTTGATTTTGGGGGCAGGTACATTGTGAGCCTCAGCGGCTAAAGATGTGGAAGAGGAGGGTGTCACCGCTTGAGGAGTAGTTCTTGGACACACGGGTTCGCATCAAATTGTGAAGAACGGGTGTCAAATTGGGCTTGCCTGGCATCAACAACAACTGACGAGTGGAAGAACCTGAGGCTACCGGAGACGCAGTCACCGTCGCTGAAGGTCGTGGTTCGGGGATGTAAGGGTGCACTCTTGCGGGTAGAAGATTCTTTTTGTGGTCTTTTCTGGGGGCTTTTCTTTTTCTTTTTCTGGGATCTTTTCTTTTTCTGAGGCTGTGACCTGGTCCTGACACCACTGCTCTTTTTCTTCTCGGTACCTTTGGGTCGGGGAGTGGCTTTTTTCTTGGGTAGAGCTTTGGGGGCATTGGGATCCTATTTTATGAGGAAGCGAATGATAACACCTCCTAGAGAACCGCTTCCTCCAGGTTTCAAAATCATTTGCTTATTGGTTTGAGTGTCGATGCGAGGATCTGTCAGTTGCGTCAAGGCTACTTTGTTTCTCTCTAAAAAGCGTTTGGCTTGATGTGGAATGTGAATGATGCCTTGCAGTAATTGACGTGCTGTCACCGTAAACCATCGTATGACTTCTCTAAGGCTGGCTTCTAAGATATGAGCACGTATTTGTGGATGTTTTTCGCGACTGATGTCGTACAACGCACGAATCAATTTCACGGGAAGATGAGACTGAAGGGACATCATATTCACGCTGTGTGAGACAGATCAAAAGTGTCCGAGGTTTTTATACATTATTTTGCTGTTGTTAAGTCGACGGGGACGTGTACACGACAGACCCTGCCGGCGTGGCACCAGTGGTGAAACAGATGGGTACGAAATCGCAAATAATCGGGGTAAATCCACGAGTAAATAGGTGTGAGGGGTTTGAGTGGCATCGTCGTACGCATGGGTCAGCCAAGGTGTTCCTAACTGTTTGGCTAACACTTGCACTTGCGATTTATCTCTAGAGCTTTTAAACAAGACCACGTAATGAGCATGGAGACTGATGGTGCGATGGACTTTACTTTGTTGAAACAAATTTTGGGTGATGCAAATGACACTGGCATTACGATGATGCCCTTTGCGCGTAAACCACAGTTTAATTTCTTCTTCGTCTTCTCCTAACATGTCGTCGAAGATGACCAGATGTGTTTGACTAGGGTTAGACAAGGCCCCGTCGTCTTCGCCAGGAATACGTTCCACAAACACGATGGAATCGCCTTGACTTTCTCGCAGGAGGCTGTACGCCGATTGCCACTAGTTGTAACACCACACGATACTTTGAGGTGGACGATAGATCAAATGATGTTTTTGTTCGAACAAACGTTTGACAAATTCGGTTCTGCCTGAACCGCTGGGTTCAGCAATTAACATGTTAAAGGGATGGCAAAGATGCAAGGCCTCCTAACTGGCACGATCTAAATTTTTGTCGATGACTTTGAAAGTGGAGGAAGAGGGAACAGAGACAGTATAGGTAGCCATAGTGTAGGGAATGTCACTTTTGAAACGAAGACAGACAAGACAAGAATTTTTATAATTTTTTCAGGACACGTTTATTTCAAAAACATTTTTATATGAAACAAGAAACACAAAATTACATAAAAGCCAAAGGGTTAAGTACATGGAAATATACATCAAAACGATCAAAGTGGAATATAAACAAGTCACTGTACAACATGTTTGGTGACAAAGGTGTAGTTTCGTAGAGACAGATTGTGATGTTCTTAGAGGCTCTACACTTGGCAGTCACAGAGGGGTCCTCCCGGGATGGCCTTTCGGGAATGTCCATGTCAATGACGATCCTGTCCTGAATGGATTGGTTGTCCTCGGTGTCGGACTCTTCTCCCTCCTCTTCTGACACTGTGGCTAACACATGTTTAAAAGTTATTTTTTTTTTTCACTGGACACTTTAATTTCACTCTTTCCTTTGAATGCACAAATCTTAGGCAATGTAAGCCACCTCTTTTACTTAAGCCTCGAAGCCCAAAATTTTCCAGTTACGTACATCTTTCCAGTGAGAGTGTCAGTCACAAACTCTACATACATTTCCTAAGCATCCGGAGTGGCTAAAATTTCACAAAGAAACTTTTCTTCAAACAGAGGTCGAAATGTTTGCAGATGAAATAGCAACGCTTTTAACATAACGAGTTTCTCGTGCTCATTTAAAGGAAACACCATCATGTATTTGGTGGTACCTCACAGTACGCATCGTAAAGAGTCCACAAGGAATCGACTGGTAAACGAAATCCCAGAAAGCAAGTCACTAAGACACACATCACACGTCGACCCCAATTCATTGGACACAGTTCTCGTAATAAGTGTTGATAATCCACCACAGTCTGAATACTATCATTGATTTCTTTCCACGGTATTTGTTGTATCACAACTGAAACAGGTCGTGGCATGGTAGCCAGTTTTTATACCTCTTTTTGTCGGAGGTAATAGATGTACGTTTTGGACAGAACTAATCGTATTCCAGTGGCGAATAAAAACGTTTTAGTCACTAGTTCACACACCACACACCTCGCAGAATTTTCCTCTACAGACAAAATTTGTTCGTGTAAAACATTTGGGTAATCCTCTAACTCTTCCTCTGGAATTCGTCGTAGTATGGCTAGCTTGTAACAAGTAAGATGAGTAGCAAACAAAATCCTCTAGTCCTCGTCCAGTTGAACAATGTCTGACCATTGGAACGCTTTCAAATGAATCAGTCCTCTTATAGCATTTAGGTACCAGTGGTTCCAACATTGGTGACGTAACGAATACAATTTTTCTTGGCGATGGACTTGTATATTGATAAACTCTCGGTAAATGCGTTCCCTCGACTCCACAGGGAAACCACGAATGTTCTCTTGTAAAGTATCCATCGCGAGATTACTGAGGTCGTCCCACTAAAGGTAGGTAGTCACAGTACGGAGACCGTCGAGCATGTTCCAGGTTAGCGGAATCTTTCTGCTCCCACTGGTGTAGTGACATACCGCAACTGAATCACTTGACTTTATCACCTTCGCCCAAGTAGATAAATCCGGCCCTGGCTAACACTTCGGGGGTAGATTTGGTGAGTGGCTAAACGTACAATCTTGTGAGGCTGGTATGTGGTCACTTTAAAATCTTGATCTTCTCTAGACTGCAACGCTTCTTTCAATACCCCAAAGTTCACCACTTGACAGGTTCGATAATTGAGAGTCAATCACTTTACACTCGGTGTGCACTTCTCCTTGTTGGTCCCGGTATTCGTAACCGTAATGTTTGGGACCACCACTAACAAAATTTAGAATCTTGTCGTTGGGGTGCTTGTCCGTCCAGGATTCTAAACGGTCTCCCTCGATGACAGTGTGACGTTGACCCAGGCGATCGATGTAGATGCAACTGTCCGTGTCAAAATAAAGCACACGATCTCCTAACAGCTCCAAAACTTCTTACAATTTTAAGCTAGCATGAGCTGTCACTTAGGCCGCAGTGATGACATTACCAAATTCGTCGGCTTCAACTGTTACGTGTCTAGGCTCATACAAAGTAACAAAGAAAAGAGTGAAGCCAACAAGCTTTATAAAATTAACAAAAATAACTTATTTCCCTAGAAAATAAGGTAAAAATATGAAAAAGAACTTATGGTTTGTGGATCTATTCCAAAAACTAATCCTAGAGTTTAAAAATATAAGTCCTATCACTAAAAAGTTCTAATTGAATCAAAGTTAGAATCCCGATGGAGTTCCAAGATGGAAGGCGATGACGTCAGATGAGGTCGTTGTACTGATGTCAACAGTTCCTCGTTGAATCGCAATTTATAATGTTCCAGTTTAGAATTCCAGAATAAATTCCACTAAATGTCTTTGTCCAAGACTTTTTTATGATCACTGGTATTTTCCAGGGAATATAATTATTTTAAATAAAAAAAACTCTAACATGAACTGGTCACAACACAAAATACCTCTGAGCTCCGAAGGTGTTAATTTACGACTGACTGAAAACACTACAAAACATCTGTTTTAACCCTTAACTTAACGCAGGTCAGACCCCGTGATGGGTCACGTGATCACTTAATCCGAACAACGCAGTAAAATAATATGTCAGTTTGCACGTAGTCTAGAATAGCCTTAGCTAAGAATCAATGATTCCAACACTGGAAATGAATTTTGAAAGAAAAGGTTGTTTACAACAGAGCTGACGCAAGGCAAAAATTACTTTGATTACGACCAATGATTTTCACTCAGTGTTTACCAATTTAGAACCAAGGTCAGGAACTAGGTCAGCTAAAAATATAATATAGCAATAGACTGCGTGTTTATCAGGTCAAAAGAGAAAACTGAATTTTCCAATAAAAGGTCAAATCCAGTGAATAAAATTATCATAATATGTAATGAATATAAAAATAAAATAAAAAACTTAAAACTACCACACAAGTAATTAAATTACATATACGTAACACTGCAAAGTCCAGTTCTTCTTCGTAATTTACTCAGATCAAGTCCACACGAAGGACGTCCACGTGTTTCATGGTTTTAGTTTTGTAGTGAATGATCTGGAAGTAGCGGGAAGGATCGGACAAATACTCCGTCTTGGGTAAACAAGGTCGTTGTGCCATTTTGCCCAACAAGCAATTTGACATCACTTTGGACAACTGTCGCCTTCCTTCGTTTTTCTCCAAGTTGTCTAAAGTGATGCCTTCCTGATCCATGTATTTCTCTTTGAATTTCCTTTCGTCTTCGGGAGTGTAGCACGAGGAAGGATAGCCGCTGCCTTCTTGTTTCAGTTTCAAAAAGGCATCCACGTAGTCTGCAAAAATGCCTTTCTCACTATCGTTACCCTTGTGGTACTGTTCTGTCTTGGGAAAGTGGTAAACATTTTATACACTTCTAACAATTGGTATCCCAGCTTCTGAGCTTTAACTAATTCTACGCTGACCCACGTTCCTGGATGTGCTGACAAGGCTGATCCTGGTTACAAATTTCGATTCAAAGTACGGCACAAAGGAAACATCAATTTTCCTTGGAAATGGTGGGATAAAACAGGATGGTACAAGTCCGTGTGGGGCAAGACTTTACATTTAATCAATCCTTCGTATTGTCTAATGTTGTCCAGGTTGATGCGTTCCGTCAGCAGATGCGGATGCCCTGCGTACAAATTGACGACATTTGCACACGTAAGGATACAGAGGACACACGTCCAAGTATTTGATTTCTTCTCCTTTCCCCTCGTCGGTGTGGTACAGCAAACAGGTGGCATTTGTCCGTCCTCCTTACAATCTGTCCCACGGGTTCATAGGGTCATCCAGATTGTAACTTTCCACGATGTGTTTAAACTCGTGATAATTTTTCAAACGGTGATCGTACTAGTGTTCCCACATTTCCACCACTTGGTATCCTTGCTCTTCTAACTTCAGGCGCCGCTGACAAGTGCCTCGTACAAGTCTTCCATGCTCCATTGTAAAAACTGATTTTTAGTGTTGCGTTGATGGTAACAGATGGGACATCCGTGAAATAAGCAACTGTTAAACTCGTATACGATCTTGGGGTTTTCTAAGTCCCAACCATCCACTGAATCTTTCCGATGGTCATTTAATCTCCTCCGTTTCGGGCGTGTTGGATCCATTTGTCTTCCTTGTCGCACACGTAATGTAGCCAGTGTAGAGCTTTGACCCAGTATTGACGTTTGACAAAGTTCGTCTTTAAAAGGACCGATGACAGCCAGGGTCTTCTCAGGCATGAATCGTTGGTGGTACATTAAGGAACAAGCTTTGGCAATGGGGCAGGCTTTTTTCAAAGGATCGATCCATCCGTGCTCCATGAACAGTTCTCAAAATTTTCCACAGCAACGCCGTAAAATGTCCACGTCTGAACGACAATACTTTAACACTTGTTCCTGAAAGTCGAAGGGGTCCGAGGCGTGAGAGAGGTACCAAGCGTAGAAAGCTTTTCATTGTTCTGTGCGGATGTCGTAGTAGTGATCATGAGGCAAATGGGACAGAACAGCGTGTTGATTGGCTTCGGTATTGAAAAAGTGCGGAAAAAAGCCTTTGGCCATTTCTTTCATTCTAAACGTTTTAGGCATTCGACTCAATGGCATGGCCAAGTAACTCATTGAATCTTTAAACTGCACTTGTCCCACTTACATGGAAATGATTTTGGCTCCGTTGAAAGTGACTTTACGACGGTCGGTGCTTCGTTCCATATAGTATCTCAGACGAAATTGCCCATCGTATCCCGAGAAATTGTGAGCCATCACCGTGACATAGCGATGGCAATCTCCATAACGTTCGATGTCCTCTAGGCTCCATGTCTCGTCGATAGGGTCTAAGATCAATTGGGCGAAATCGGTCAGCGTTTTCGGTCCTCGAAAGATTGTACACGTCCTCCAGGAATCGAACTACAGTGGGGGCAATGACTAAAGATAGGTTCTTGGATGCACTTCTCGCACACTCGATGAGCTACGCAGAAATTAGGAATGTGAATGCCAGTCTCTTGCATGCATTCGAAATCGAAAAAAAACAATGAAATTGCCTTTATTCTGGTCATCTTCATCTTGATGTTTGGAATGGTACTTTTTAATATAGAATTCATGTTCTAAGTCCACGATTTGGTGAACAATGTGACATCGTTTCTTTCCTCGACATACGTGTAACTTAGCACTATTGGTGCGTATGCCTTGTCCACAAGTATGGAACACTCTCAGCAGTTGACAAGCACTTTTCTGTTGTGAACCATTCGTCTTCAAATGTTGTTGGTAACAAACTGGGCTGGCAAAATTGCGCTGACAGTCAGGGAAAAGTACTTGTTCTTGTCCTTCGTCAAGACAGGGTTTAGAGACCAAATATCCCTCAAATTTCGATTTGCAATGCTTGTGTTGCTCTTGATTGTTATAGCCAAGGATATAGACGTCCTACAACTTTAACATTTCAAGAGTGCCACAAGGCGTGTCTTTGGATGGCCCCGCTTGCTGTAACAGGAGTTCTCCTTCTCTTTGTTGTTTGCCTCGGTTCGATTTTCAAATGTTCTTCCAGGATCTTTTCCATTCTGCCGTGTCGTTGTTGTCGGTATACATTCATACCACCACGATGACTCGGGCTAAACACGTCTTGAGTGTTGTTAATTTGGACGATGCTGCGCTTGGTGCTGCGAAGGTCGTCCACCAATAACACCTTTCTGAGTCCGATCCCTTTGGGGAGGAGAAACGTGAGCCATGTACAGTGTCGCTATTCCATCGGTGTTGTGAAACTTGTCGTTGGATTGCTGTACGTGTTGAATCTTGTCGATGACTTTGGAAGGTATCAGTTCTGATGGCCTGCTAAACTCAGTCTAAACGGGGGACTTTAAACTGTCGTGATAAATGGAGATTGTCAAGTGATGGTCTTATTTGGCTTGACATTGTCGTTTCAGTGTGGTTAACAAAGAATCCCACACTTCCGTGATGAACTGTTCTGCTTTCTACAACGGTAGGTCGGACTTGAAATCTTTAAACTTCACCGTGTACGTGTAGGCCCTGGTTCTAAATTTTCTAGAGGAGCGTTATCCGTCTCTCGAATGTGGTAGTACCTTTCAGAGGTTACTGGTGGTGGTGGACTCTGGTTTGACGAAGACTCTCTGGGTCTGGATTCTGGCTCACTCGTGTCATTTTCGAAATCGCTGGCATGAATCTGAGCCAAGACTTCAGCTACTGTGCGAGGCGATAGGTCACGTTTCTGCCTCTTACTTCCTCCTCCTTTCTCGACGAAATGATGCGATCATTTCATCTTGATTGCAAAACGTCAAATGTCTGTAGTTTAAACGCCATGGTCCCCTACATATCACTGTAAGGCCAATGTCTTGCCTATATAAAGGGCCAATGTCTTCCCTTCAAGTATTCATTTTACTCCCAATCCGACCTAAAAAAAATGGAAGAGCCAACACAGATCGAACTTCTGATCAGAACTTTGCAAGGTGTCATACGAAGGTTTTCTTCAGAGAATCCGACGGACTACTCCCTCCTTCGAGATAAAAATCAAGATACTTGCTATATTTGTCAGAAGAAAGGGCATTGACCTTCAGTGTGTCCAGACCGACAAAAAGCAAGACAGGTGTCAAAAGACAAAAGTCAACATACCTGTTATCATTGTCAAGAGAAAGAACATTGGTCTTCAGACTGCCCTAAGAAACAACAGAAGCAGGAGGCAGAGGGGGATTCTGAACAGGAACAAGAAGAGGTACCCTCCCAAACAAAAGAACAGAGACACACGCAGAAAGATAAGAAAGAAAACAAAAGAAGACGACGAGAAAACAGTGAGGAAGAAGAAGAGGAAAATCCTGTGACAGTAAACAAATTCAAAAAAAGGAGAGAGTGAACAAAGACAAAGAGGAAGCAAATGAACTTTTTAAAGTGATGTGTTGTGAATTGGATTGTACATTTGTACCGGAATAGACCAGAAAGAAAAACGAAAGCACACACACACACACACACACACACACACACACACACACACACACGGATTTTCAGTTTTAATTGATTTTAGCAAATTAATACTATCTCTTATCGAGAGGTTGGTGGCCCTGAAAAGGACCGTTGGGTCTATCTTTTTCAAAATAAACTCAGGAACGGGAAGTAATGAGCTTTAACTGCCTTATCCCTTTGTTACGGCCAAGGCCTATTTCTGAACCTGCTACTGTCGATGTGGTAGAAATCACTAGGGTGGGTATCTCAGGCGTAGTAGGTGTGTGAAAAGGGTTGGGCTGTTTGGCTCGGCAAGGTCTTTTTCTCTTGGGTCGTAATAAAGAAGTCTGATACATTTGTTTCATACTCATTAACTCTGACAAAATGTCTAAGAGTACTGTCATCGTTTGACTTTCACTGTCCTCCTCTCCTACACCTTGTTTATTCTCTGCTTCTTCTTCTTCTTCCTGTCGTTTCCTTCTTGCTTCTTCTCGCTGTTGCTGTTGAAGGAGAAAAGCTTGTTCTGCTTCTTTCTGCTGTTGCAAAAATTTCTCCAGCTCTTCTGTCTCTGTTTAAAATCCTCGACGTACGGTAAGGAAGGAGAAGGTGGCGAAGGTGCTGGTACCGGACCAAATTCTTGTGAAGAAGAGAGAAACTTCACTAAATCCCAATTAAAATCTATCTCTTCTGGAAGTGGTCATTGCTTGCATGGGTAGCCGCTGCTATGTCATCACTCTTCGTCTCCATGGCCGGTGCACCCCAATTCATCGTCTTCTTAGTTTTCGTCATGTTCTACCTCTTTCGCATTGATTCACTGCGCACAGACGCTAGCGCACCTATATAGGGAATGTGACGTCACAGGTAACTCTCTTCGGATTCGAAGACAGACTCCGAACTGTGACTGAATTTTGTAACGCGTGTTAGGATTGGTGGAAAAAACTCAATCCGTTTCGATCCGCTCTTCCACTACAGATAACCGCGGTTCACTTCATTCCCCTCACCTGTTCTCGTCACAAGATGTGGACTAACGTAGAATTGTCTACCCTCCTATCGTCGTTGCTGTTCAACCCGGATTAACCCATGTATGTCAGATCATCATGGGCTATCATCCAGATCACCGAGACGGTCCTTTGGAAAAGAAGGATCTATGTGGAGAGACAAGGCTGTCTGAAGATTCTTAATCTACTTTCCAGAGGTCAGGCGAAGTTTGAGGAAGAGAAGAAGATCCGTGAGATGCCCTCTATGTAAACTGAATGGTGTTAACAAAAAAGACAAAGGACCTTTTCAGAGCCACTCATATGTCTAGAAAAGATTTGCTCTCTTGCCATATTTGTGTCTTTGTTTGTTTGTTTGTTTGTTTGTTTGCTTGCTTGCTTGTTTGTTTGCTTTTCTATGTCTATCAAGTTCTATGTCCCTCCCCGCCAGGCGATGTTTGTGTTTTTATATGAATGGTACGGGTTCCCGCCACGCCAGGCGATGGTTTTTTTTTTGGGGGGGGGGTATATGAACGGTACTGGTTCCCGCCCCGCCAGGCGATGTTTGTGTTTGTTGGTCAGTACAACGCGGAAGTTCGTTCCAGCCCCGCCAAGCCTTATAGCTTTGTTTTTTGCTGTCACTGTTTCGCCCGATTAAGGTCAGCCACTTGCAACATTATTGTCAATGTCCAGTGCCGTGACGTCACCCCACCTGTTCTATTCCTATATATCAATAACAGGGCCGCGGACAGGGTAGGACAACTAGAACAAAATTCCAGAGACGCACCGCCGAGCAGAAGAAATTTTTTTTTTGCAATTCAT